>UCOK01011597.1:0-23635 GCA_900474325.1 Synergus umbraculus
AGTTAAGTGAGCGCCATTTAAGATGATAAAATTTTATGTCTGGAAGTTAAAATATTAATAATTTTTTTCGTACTTAGGGGTTGATTTCGGGGGTGAACCTGGAGGGTTAGGTGGATGAAACTTTTTTGGGCATCTTTGGCCATTAAATGGAGCTATTTAAGATGATAAAATTTTATGTCTTGATATTAGGGGAGTTACAATGATTTTTTTAGTACTTAGGGGTTGATTTTGAGGGTGAACCTGGAGGTTTAGGTACATGAAACTTTTTTGAGCTTCTTTGCCCATTAAATGGAGTCATTTCAAATGATAAAATTTTATGTCTTGAAGTTAGGGGAGATACAATGATTTTTTTAGGATTAAGGGTTTGATTTTGGGGGTGAACCTGGAGGGTTAGGTCGATGAAACTTTTTTGGGCCTCTAGGGCAGTTAAGTGGAGCCATTTAAGACGATAAAATTTTATGTCTTGAAGTTAGGGGAGTTACAATGATTTTTTTTGTACTTAGGTGTTGATTTTGGGGGTGAACCTTGAGGGTTATGTCGATGAAACTTTTTGGACTTATTTTTACATCAACTGAAAGCATTTCATGCAATTAGATTTTATGTCTCGTGCTTTTTACAAAAAAAAATTTTTCGTTTACGTAAACGTTTGAAACTTCAGTTTCATCATTTTGTCACGAGTCTAAACTCAAAATAGGTACATTCAAAATCTGGGAATTTTATGGAATTTTTAAAGATTTCATGGGAGATAATGCGAGATTTGAAATGTTATCGTAGAATTTTAAAGAATTTCAAAAAGTTTCTGGGAATTTTTAGAATTTTTCGCGACTTTGATCAGATTTCAATCGGAATTCAAGGTACTTTTATGACTTTTAAAATATGTATTTTTTGGAATTTAAATAAGGAATTTAAAACTTTATATGGAATTTTGTAATATTTTTAATGATTTTAAGAGATTTTAAGAGTAGATAAATTTCTAGAGGTTGCTAAAAAATTTTAGAGATTTCCACTAATTTTAACATAGATTTCAAGCGATTAACGATTTAGAAGGTTTTTATGTGCATTTTTAAGGATTTTTAAGTGACTTTTACGAAATTCAAGAGATATTTAGGATACTCAAACGATTTTGTGGAATTGTATGGGATTTTAAGATATTTCGTGAAATTTTAAGGGCTTTTAAAAGCTTTGTAAGAGTTTTATGAGGTTTTAACGAATTTGAAATATTATTCTAAAATTTTAAGGAATTTTACGAGATTTTTCTGATATTTAAATGATTTTGTGAGAATTTTAAAGGATTTCATGGAATTTGATAAGATTTCTATGTAATATTTATAAGGGATATAAAAGATATAGAGATTTTAAATGTTACCGCAAATTTCAAGAATTTTTCTTGGAATTTTAAGTGATTTTAAAGCTTGTCATGGAATTTCTAAAGGTTTCTAGGATTTTTAGTGATTTTCATGAATTTTAAACTGGGTTTCAGAAGATTTATGAGTTTGAAAATTTTTCTAGAATTTTTAAGGATTTCATGGAATTTGATAAGATTTCTACTACTTTTAATGGATTTTAAAGGATATAAAAGGGATTTGAATTGTTAATGTTGAATTTAAAAGAATCTCAAGAAGTTTCTGAAAATTTTAAGAAATGTTCACGAATTTTAAGCGATTTCACAGGTTTTCAAAGGTTTCTTGGAATTTTTAGAGATTTTCATGAAGTTTAACAAAGATTTTAAGAGATTAGAGAAATAAAATATAATAAATTATATAATATTTAAAAAGATGATAAATGCGCGCGCGGAGTGCGTGTTCGTTCTTTGAGGATAAAATACCCGCTCTCTGAATACTTACTCTCTGAGTAAAACTGAATCGAAAACGAGTACAGAGAGGTCATTGATATCAACGAGCCTGGGTACCACTGAATCCGAAAACTGGGACAGAGACCTAGAACTTACGTGACGTTCGAATCTACCCCTAGCTGGCGACAGATTTCTCTTAGTGTAACATTGGCAGCCGGTCAGAAACGGCTATCAAAGATACTTTTCAACAGACTGCACTTACTAACGTAGAGTCCCTTTGAGCTTCCATCGCAAAGAAAAAGAAGAGCGTCCTTTGATGAAGAATGCCAATATTTTTGAATGAGTCAGCATTCGATGGGATTAATTGTGATAGAAGAGATAAATTCAATGAAGGGGACACTATGAATCAAGAATCGATTTCAATAGGCAGTAAATTTATGTTACCATCATCACTTAATGATAGGAGAATTTATCTGAAGTGAAAAGTATCTACTCTTCTTTATTCGTTCTACTTTTTTATATTCACTTTTTACCTTGCGAAGTTTATTTCACAAGTTTTTGAAATTTTCGAAAACTAACATATTATGCGTTCTACTTTACATGAACGTTTTACTCGGCAAAGTTCATTTTACAAGTTCATGGTGGCGACAAGTCAGGGAAGTGAGGGAAATTTCAGGAAACATAGAAATGGACATTTATGCTATGTTACTTTTTTAATAGATTTAAGAAACTTTCCAAGGATTTCGAAGGGTTATAAAGAATTTCCAGGGATTCTTTCAGATTCCTTGGTTTTTTTAATGATTTTTTACTAATTATTAGTTGTATTTCACTATTTCAATTCGCAGTTTTCAACTTTTTCACTAAATCTGAATTAGTGACCTACTTTTCACTAATTCAGATTTAGAGAGATATACCCAAAAAAAAGTTTTTTTTTAATCAAATAAACGTATATTTGTTATAGATACAAAGAAAAAAATACCTTTGAATTAAATAAAATTTATTTGATTCAAAGAGATTTTTTCTTTGAATTAAAAAGAAAATTTCTTTGAATCAAATAAATTTTATTTAATTCAAAGATATTTTTTTTCTTTGGATCTGTAGCAAATATACGTTTATTTGATTTAAAGAAACTTTTTTTCTGGGTGTAGGAATTTAAAGGCATTACAAGAGATTTGTATAATATTTAGAAGATTTTATGGAATTTTAAAAGACTTCATGAAAGTTTAAGATATTTTAAGTATTTTAAAGGATTTCAAAGTTTTTCGTAGCATTCTAAAGAATTTAAAGAAATTTGAAAGAGTTTTAATAAATATTAAGGGATTATAAATATTCTCGTGGAATTTTGAAGGATTGTAAAAGGCTTGTAAGAATTTTAAGAAATTTTGATTTTTTTTTAATGAAATTTTAAAGAACCTCACAAAACTTTTATAATTTATAAAAGATTTTGTAGAATTTTATGAAATTTCAAGAGGTTTTCAAGAATTTTAAGTGATTTATAAGTTTTTCATTTAATTGTAAAGAATTTTAAGAATAAGCTTGTAAAAATTTAAAGAAATTTTAATAATTTGAAAATGATATTAAGGAATTTAAAGATGCGTCTCGGAATTTCAAAAGATTTCAGCGAATTTTAAGGGATTTCAATAAGTTTCCAATAATTTTAAGGGATATTAAAGTTCCTCATTGAATTTTGAAATATTTCAAGAAATTTTTAAAAGATTTTGTGGAATTTTTGAGGATTGTAGAAAATTTTTAGGAATTTTAAAACAATTAATTAAAATTTAAGGGTTTTCATGAAATGTCAATACATTTGAAGAGATTTCGTCGAATTTTAAGTTATTTCTAGGAATTTCAAGAGATTGTGAAGTGATTTTAAATTTCAAAAGATTTAAAGTGATATTACACGAAATTTTTTAAAAAAGTCAATAATATTTTTACCGAATACAATACTTTTCTGTCAGGGAAATTTGTCCGAAAGTTAGGAAAATGTCAGGGAAAAGAAAAAGTTGAATTTTGTGGCCACCCTGACAAATTCTCCCAACCCTTTCTCTATCCCCTTTATTCCATCGTTTTTCAACTCTCTTTTCCAACCCCTCTTCATATATATATCCATTTCCAACATTTGAACGTTATAAGCAATGACGTGAAAATGATCTGATGAGAAGTTGATGAAATAATGATTTAAGGATGATGAACTGCTCTCCATCCATTTGCGATATCATCACAACATTCATTAACGATATCATCACATTGTAATCAGGGTATCTACTACCGGGAAAAACCGGGAAAACCGGGAATACGCCTTGAATTTTGTATACCGGGGGAAAACCGGGAATACGCCTGGATTTTTTTTTTAATCCTGGAATTTTTTTCAAGAACCTATTTTTATAAATTATTTTTGTCTTCTGTCATAGCAAATAATGTCTACCAAAGAAATAAGTTACTACACTTCAGTTATTGTTTGATATTTCATAATTTGATTGAGTAACTTAGTTGCTCAAAATTAAGTTTGATTAGTAGTTGAGTGAATACTTGCACAGTACACATATAACTTTTATAATTTATTTAACAAATTTTAGAAACTATCCAAAGATTTCGAAGGATTATAAATAATTTCCAGGTATTCTCTGAGATTCTCTAGGTTTTTAATGATTTCAAGACATTTTCAATAATTATAAAGAATGTTAAGAGATTTTTAAGAAAGATTAGGGAATTCAAAGAATTTTTAAGTAATTCTAAGGAATTTTAAAGGACTTTAAAAAGCTTGTAAAAATTTAAAGAAATTTTCATTTTTCAAACTGATTTTAAGGGATTTTAATGTTCCTCATGGAATCTTAAATGTTTTTCATGAAATTAAATAATTGTGTTTTTACTTTCCTGGAAAATCAGGGACTTAGCCTTGAAAAACCGGGAAAACGCCTGGAATTTGAATCGGTTGAGTCAGTAGACACCCTGGTGATGATACAGTACAACCTCCATAGTAGGACCCTCCATAAGAGAGCCAATGGCCTTGATGAACTCGGAATCTTCCCCCACTACAAACCCTACTCACGCGACCTCGAGAATTGGGCGAAAAACCTCCATAGGAGAGCCATAGCCAAGCGCAGCTTAATTTCAGATTTTTCTCATTGAAACTGCTTTTATTAAAATTATTTTTCTAATTTGGATACAATAATTTGTATATTTATATATATATATATATATATATATATATTCAGTTTAAATTTAAATATAATATTTACATATTGTATTTATGTCCACTTTTATATGTAATCGAAAGAAAGTTGCTTATTCGGATTTTTCATCGCTGCCGGCTGCGGGCTCTCCTATAGAGGTTGCGTACCCAAACACACATTTTGCATACACGCGCAATTTCCGAGCTCGAAGCCCAGGAGTAGGGGCCCCCTATTTCTCGAAATTCTTACCCCTAACCGCCCGTCGTGGCTCTCTTATGGAGGTTGTACTGTATTATATATAAAACTCGATTTGCGATTAAGACGAGAATCGCTGAAATCGTATGAAATGTGAACCGGTACATCAATCATTAGTACAGTAGGTCAAGAACACACGCGACAAGATTTGCTTGGTGCATCCTACTTCTTCAGGTCAGGAGGATGAATGAGTCGAGAGGAGCACTCGAGGGATGTCGCCACTTCTTGTTCCTACCCTTTCCGACGTAGACGTGGACAACGACGTCGACTCCGTGCTTCTCGTAGCTAAAAATAGCAAATCCGCTGACGTCATCGATCCACAGTAGGAGAACAAAACTTTATATAGCCGCCGGTTACCGTTGTTCCAGCACAGCGAGACTCAACGCTTAGTGCAATCGCCACCTGCAAATCTATTGTCCATCCTGGTTTCTCTTGGTTTCCACTAGTTTCCTGGATCAAAGCCTCGCGACGTGCCTCTATTAATAACGACCGCTACACGCTTTTTCCATCGTAAAGAACCTGGAATTGTTTTTAACCTCAGTCCGGTTTCCCTTTCCCATGTTCACTACAGAATATCCAGGATTGCGATTGAGGGAAAAAATCCGCCACAGGCATGTAGCGAAACATGCGTTGCTGAACTGGGAGAAAACTGCATGTGTGGAAAATTATTGACTGTTGGTTTTTCGAATGAAGTTTTTAACTCACTCTACTTTTCGGGAAATTAACCCAGAGTTATTTGAATCTGATTCTTGTTTTTTTTTTTTTTTTTTTTTTTTAATTTATTCAGTCGCTGCACGCAAAAAAGAAAAGTGCACAATGTAACTCGATATCAAAGCGAAAAGTGCTATTTCGATAAGGCTCACTTGCGCTCTGATCTCTGAATCACTCAGAAAAAAGTTTGTTTGAATCAAACAAACGTATCATTGATATAGGGTCAAAGAAAAAATATCTTTATCGACTGAGCTATTTAACCGCTTGGACTTCATAAATAAAATCTTAGTCAAGTTTTTTGCTGAAATACCATTTTACTATTTCTAAATGGTACTTTTTGATTTTTCTTCGAGTTGGCCTTACCCTGTTTTATGATTCTTTAAAGATTTTGTGGAATTTAATGAGATTTCTAATAATTTTAAGAGATTTTTCTGATTTTATACAAATTTTGTAGAATTTTTTAAAAATGTTTACAAATTTTAACGAATTTCAAGAGTTTTTAACAAATTTTGATGAATTTTTAACAGTTTCTAAGGTTTTAAGGGATTTAAAATGTTTTCGTGGAATTTAAGGCAATTTTAAGAGATTTTAAGTGAATTCAAGAGATTTTGTGAAATGTTAAAGGATTGCATGAAATTTGATGAGAATTTTAATAATTTTATTGAATTTTAAAGGATATAGATATAGAAAATATCATAGAGTTCAAAGAATTTCAAGAAGTTTCTGGGAATTTTAAACGATTTTCACGAATTTTAAGAGATTTTAAGGGATTTTAAATCTTGTTGTGAAGTTTCGAGAAATTTTAAAATTTCAAAAGGTTTCAAAACGTTTCAGAGAATTGTAAAGGACTTTAAAGAATTTTAAATGTTGTGATAAAATTTCCAGAAATTTTAAAGGTTTAAACGATTTTAAAGTTTGTTAGGTAATTTTATTGAGGGATTTCAATAGAATTTCTATACATATATAATTTAAAATTGAACTAAATCTTTTAAATATTATGCAAACCTCTTGTACTCACTTAAAATTCCTAAAAACCTCTTAAAATCCTTTAAAATTCCACGAAAATATTTATAATCCCTTGAAATTTCTTCCTAGTGTCTTAAAATTCTTTAAAATGTAACGAAAAAACTTTAAAATCCCTTAAAATATATAAAAATCTTTCAAAACTTTTTAAAATTGCACAAGATTTTTATAAAAAAATAAAAAATCTCATGGAATACTTTAAAACTCAATGAGAAACATTAAAATCCCTTAAAAATCAAACGTATCATTGATATAGGGTCAAAGAAAAAATATCTTTATCGACTGAGCTATTTAACCGCTTGGACTTCATAAACAAAATCTCAGTCAAGTTTTTTGCTGAAATACCATTTTACTATTTCTAAATGGTACTTTTTGATTTTTCTTCGAGTTGGCCCTACCCTAGCTGTGCGGCACACATTTTTCTAAGAAATAAATTTTACAGTCACAAGCACTGTAGGCGGTTTTCGGGATCGCTGATTACGAATCCGGAGTCAGATTTCCAAAATTCAAAATGGCGGACAAATTTTGGAAAAAGTGGTTGGATTTTCATAAAACTTGTTATTGGGTTTTTTTTTTTATGTCGGTGATTACGAATCTGAAGCCTAATTTACAAAATTCAAAATGGCGGACTAGTTTTAAAAAAATGAATGGATTTTCAAGAGACTTGGTATCTGCGGGTTTTTGCAGTCGCTGATTACAAATCTGATTTCTGATTCGTTATCAGAGAACCCAAAAATCCCAAACGGCCAATTTTAATGAATGCCCATTAATTTTTTCAAAAAATTATCCGCCATATTGGATTCACCGTTTTGAATTTTGGAACTCTGACCTTAGATTCGTCATCAGAGACACCGAAAACACCCAGGTGATAAGTTTCATGAAAATTAATTAATTTTTTAAAAACTCGTCCGCCATATTGGATCCGCCATTTTGAATTTTAAAAATCTGAATTTTGAATTTAGATTCAGATTCAGATATGAAAATAAACAACTCAAGAACAGGGTTGAAAAAAATACAATTGTTATTTCGGGTTTGATATGAGATATACTGCATTTTAGAGTTTTTAAGCAAAAAAATAGAGTTTATATCTTATATAACATTCCAGAAAATTCTGAAAAAAATCTGAAAAATGCTTTAAGGTGTACTCAATACAAAAAAAAATTCCCGTTCCAATCTACAAGATAGATTAGTGGAAAATGAATTTCTACGTGAAAAAGCACAAATTTGGACTATTTGTTTATATATATTATTTTTATAATTAACAATTAAGGCCATGTAAGACTTACCCGATCCCTACCTTACCGACATTTGTTTCTCTACAACGCTATGTCTACATTTATTGAGATATCAAATCGAAAATTTCTAAAATTGAAGGTAAAGCATTAAGGTACGTTTATCTGGTCCTAAATATTGACATTTATAAATTTTGTTTTATTTTTACAAAAATTTAAGACCAGATAAACATACCTTAGCATATTTTCTTTAATTTTAGAAATTTTCAATTTGATATCTCAATAAATGTAGACGTAGCGTTGCAGACAAAAAAATGTCGATAAGGTAGGGATCGGGTAAGTCTTACATGGCCTTAATGACGGATAACATTTTTTTCACATTCATTTATATCCTAGAGACTTAGAAAAAATAAAAAACCCGGTACTTGTTGTTAAAAAAGTAGTTAAAAAAATGTAAAACCCTTGAAGAAAAAGGTGGATCGCTGAACGACCCACTATGCCGCAAAGGGTTAAAAGTATTGCTGGAGATTTCGATTTTCAAATAGTAATGTTTGCCACTCGATTTAGTCAAAACCGCTAAGAAAAGTACACTGAGAAACTCTATGTTAGAAAAATTATTAATATCGATATCAAGTAGGGGCAAAATTCCAAAATTGAGACATTTTAATACGGAAAATAATAAATTTTATTATTTCAATAGTAATTTTTCCTATTTAAATAGTAAAATGTATTATTTTCTATATTAAAATGTCTCAATTTTGGGATTTTGCCCCTACTTGCTATCGATAATAGTAATTTTTCTAACACAGAGTTTCTCAGTATAGTTGTTATTACTTGACATATTTTATTACTTTATGTAAATGTTAATCTCAGCTATTTTATTGGCTTAGAATTATGATTTGAACAGTAATCTTGAGAAAGTAGTAAAAATTCATAATAAAAATAGTAGTTTTTAACATTTATATCGATTTTTATCAGAAAAATAGTAATTTGTGCTGTTTACTCGAAAACTCTTCTTTTCATGTGGAAATAGTGTTCGGCATTTTAATTAATCAAGTTGCTGTCTTGATCGTGATTTCGATCGTGATGTGAAGAATTGCTTGTTACTTCATCGTGCTATTTCGGTTTTCGAGCAACTGAATTTCAGATCTGATATCGCATGTTGATAGTGGAATTCCTGATTTCCGATCAAACAAGAACACTCTAGTAGTTTAATACCTGATTACGTATGCATGCATTTCCAATGTACAACTCTCACAGGATCAGGTTCGATGCGATAAACAGTTTAAAGCGAGGTTTAAAGCGAACATCGCTTAGATTATCGATAATCTCTACTATTCATCAAAATCCGGCTTTGTCGCATCCCATCTTAAAATTAAATTATACAATTCCTGAAATAATCATTTAATCGAATCGCAGTAAAAGCTGAGTGCATGAACATCAATGAAAGAAAAAATGGTAACTGTCTAAATCAGTTCGCAAACTAAATATTTTTCATTGTTAATAAGTAATCAGTCTTCAATCAAATTTTATTACTCATTTTGCGTGAAAAATTGTGAAAATAAAAAAAAGAGTACGAGTTCTAGCGTGAATAAAAAAGATGACAGTGTTTCAGAGTTAAATCGGGGTGCAAATGAACAATACATCTAGATTTTGCTGATAGTTGACTATTTGTAGGGTATCAATTCATTTTCCGTGTAGCGATACAATTCCACGTATACTAATCAATTTATCAGCGGGTTACATCGGCGTCATAATTGCTACGACAATGAAACCATCGTACACTTCCACGCCGTTGACTTTAACGCTCGAACAATAAAATAATGTACAGTTCAGGCGTTTATCCCGACACGATGCTTTTCTCCTCAAAATTCATTTCCGCGGCTTGTCTCACAAGTGAAACAAGCTTATTCGTAATTGTGAGAGAAAAGCAAACGACATATGAGAAAATGAAATTCTTTTTATCAATGCGAACGTTATTATTATGGTTTTCCAATCATTTGTGAATTCGCAATTATTACTCGCTTGTTTTAATTTTACCTTTGTTTATTCTGTGCCCTTTGTGAATTGAATTTCTGCCTTGATTCATTCAAATGAAATATTTGCAATCAGAAACTTCCGAGTTGACGACTAGCAATTTTTACGAGTAGATGAATTCTAAACTTCAATGTGAATATGAATTCCCAAATTATAGAAAAAAAAAGGTGTGGAAATTATCTTTTGAGGTGAAGGTATTTGGAGCTTTATAGATAAATAAAAAAGAGGATTTAAGCACTCAGTTTTAAAGAATTTTGCATTAAAATTCATAAAATTTAATATTTTTTCAATTTTAAACGTTTCGAAGTAACAATTATCCAATTTTGAAGGTATCCAACTACTAATTTAATATTATTGTCCAAGTGGTCGTATGGAATTGTTTCAGTCTTCACGTTCAATCATCAAAGTTAAGCAACGTTTGATTTCGGTAATATTTGGATGGGAGCCGATAATAATTTTATTCGAAATTTTACGTCAAATCAGTGGATCGAATAGCAATTTGCTATAATTTTTATATTTCCGAATTATCATTTGACATCATTTTTATTTTATCGAATTATAATTTTACATAATTTTTACAATACCGAATTATTATTTAGCATAATTTTTATTTTTCCGAATAATCATTTTTCCTAATTTTTACTTTTCCGATTTATCATTTGACATAATTTTTATTGTCTCGAATTATAATTTGACATAATTTTTACAATACCGAGTTTTTATTTCGCATAATTTTTATTTTTCCGAATAATCATTTGTCCTAATTTTCATTTTTCCGAATAATCATTTGTCTTAATTTTCATTTTCCTGAACTGCCATTTTGTCATAATTTTTATAATACCGAATTACTGTTTAGCATAATTTTTATTTTTCCAAATGAGCTAAACAGTAATTCGGTATTATAAAAAATATGACAACTGGCAATTCGGGGTAATGAAAATTATGTCGAATGATTGTTCAGAAAAATAAAAATTAGGACAAATGATTATTCGGAAAAATAAAAACTATGCTAAATAATAATTCGGTATTGTAAAAATTATGTCAAATTATAATTCGATAAAATAAAGATTATGTCAAACGATAATTCGGAAATATAAAAATTATAGCAAATTGCTATTCGATCAACTGATTTTCGGTAAAATAAATTTTAAGGAAAGTAGAATTTGGGGCATATTTGAGTCAGCTTATCAAAATTCGTTAAAATTTGTGATAATATCTAAAAATTCTTAGAAATTCTCAAAAAATTCTACAAAATTTTTTCAAAATTAGAAAAATCTCTTGAAAACCCTAAAAATTTGACAACTTTCAAAATCCTTTGAAATTTTACAAAATATTTTTATTCATAAAAATATTTTGAAATGCATCATTAAAATTACTGGACAAACTTTAAGGACATGTATTACTTACTCGATCCCTACCTTACCGACATTTTTTTCTCTGTAACGCTACGTCTAAATTTATAAAGATATCAAATTGAAAATTTATAAAATTAAAGAAAATATGCTAATGTAGGTTTGTCTGGTCTTAAATTTTTGTAAAAATAAAAAAAAATTGTTTGGAAAATTTTTTTTTTTAAATATCAATATTTAGGACCAAACAAACGTACCTTAAGGCGTTAGCTTCAAATATAGAAATTTTCAATGTGGTATCTCAATAAATGTAGACGTGTAGCGTTACAGATAAAAAAATGTCGGTAAGGTAGGGATCGGGTAAGTAATACATGGCCTTAAGATCCTTCAAATTCCATACAATATTTTTAAATTCATAAAAATCTTTTGAAACCTGTTAAAATTTGTGAAAATCTCTTAAAATTCCTAGCAACTTTTAGAAATTCATTAAAATTATTAGAAATCTCATCAAATTGCATGGCAGTTCTTTAAAATTTCACAAAATCTCTTTAAAATCATAAAAAATCTCTTAAATTTTCTTGAAATCACTTAAAATTCGTCAAAACCTCTTAAAATTGCTCCAAATCGTCAAAATCCCTTAAAATTCTGAGAAATATTTTCAAATTGGGATTTTATTTCAAAATATTTTTCAAAAAGATCTTATTTTTGAATATATATATATAGTTTCTAATGTTTTCCGCGTATCAGATAATATAGAAAGAGCTCACCTTTTCCATATACATTTTTTTTACTTCCCTGTGTCAAATTTTTTTTTTAAAGCAATATGGAAATAAAATATTGTCCGATATTTGTCATCTTGTGAATTTAGTCCTGATCTAGAGTATATCGCAGGAAAAATTGATCGCGTGTGAAATATGGCGATCAAATGCATGTACATATCGCGGCAACCTTTTCTATATTCGCTCTTGGTCCTTTTCTTTTCCTATCGGACTTTTTGGTCTTTTTCGCTCCCGCATCTGCCTTTTTGACGCAGTAATATTTATGATCTGGACGAATTGCTTGGACACGAAGTGATTTAACACTTTGGCTTTATTTAAACTCAATTTTTTAAATGTATTTTTCCACGTCGTTTGTTTTCTCTCGTAGCTATTTAATTATTTAGAGATGTGCGCGAACCCAAAGGCGCAACTGAGACGAAGAACATGTTAATAATTGAGCAGCGGATAAACGAATGTTTCAGATTAACGCGCTATTCTCGCCTCCGGAGAGAGGAAATAAACGTATGGATTCAAACTTCGGGTCCACTTTAAATCCAGATGATTTTTATCACAGGGATAAACTTTTGAAGCGTATAAATGTCGGTAATTTCGGCAACAGGGAATAAGTTTTTGTAATTTAGATTCCGAAGTTTCTGTGATTTAAATTCTTTTTCTTATTCGAAAGCTGGATTTTATTAGGATGTTAAGTGGGTTTGCTTGTTGTCGACATGGAATGTAAATATACGATTCCTAATAATCCAATTTAAGTTTCACGTCTTGAAATTGAAACACGTTTTGAAAGTTTCTTATGAATAATTTAATATTTCCGTTGAAACAAGCACTCTAGAGAGAAAGCTAGCATCGGAACAGTTGCGTTTAAAATGCATTAGTAAACATTTTAGCAACACCGAAGAGATTTTCCCAGGATTATAAATTTACCTTACTTATTCTTGAATCAGTCATCAACTTCTATCGCGAGTATTTATTCTCCATTCTCAATGTAAGTGAAAATAGTCAATATTATACAATTCAAAGGGGGAGAGAGGGGGTCTCTCCAAGGCAGGTTTTTGGCCCAATTTAGATTTGACCCAAAAAATTCGAAAAATTCCATACAGTATTTGCTAACAATAAGAAGTCAATTCCACCATAAACGGACAACCCTCACCCCCCATTCACCCTGAACACCCCTTAAGCTATGAAAATTTCACCGCTTCTGTTACAGTGTTTTTGGAGAAAACCCACAATTTAAAAAATCACGAAAAATATATATGTTTTTGGGGTCACTGAATTTCAATCCGAGATCCGTTAATTTCTATCATATCAGATTCAAGGTCATTTGAAGGTCAAACTGCCAAAAATTTCAGAAAAAATACATAAGTTTTTACGAACGCTGATTTCGAATCCGAAGCAATGTGATGGAGGTCAACGGATCTGGGATTCGAAATCAGCGACCCCAAAAACCAATGTATGTATTCTTCTAGACATTTATCAGATTTTTTGCAGTTTGACCTTCAAATGACCTTGAACCTGATGTGATGGAGGTCAACGGATCTCTGATTCGACATCAGCGACCCCAAAAATCTATGTAGATATTTTTCTGGATTTTTTTATCGGACGCTGATTTCGAATCCGAAGTCCGTTGACCTCCATCACATCAGGTTCAGGGTCATTTGAAGGTCGAACTGCAAAAAATTCTTTAAAAAATCCAGAAAAAAACATGCATATGTTTTTGGGGTCGCTGATTTCGAATCCGAGATCTGTTGACCTCCATCACATCAGGTTCAACGCCATTTGAAGGTCAAACTGCAATAAATTAATATTTTTTAGTTTGACCTTCAAATGATATTGAATCGGATATGTTGAAGTTCAACGGGCCTCGGATTCGACATCACCGACCCCAAAGATCTAAGTATCTATTTTTCTGAATTTTTTAATCAGATTTTTTGCAGTTTGACCTTCAAATGACCTTTAACCTGATGTGATGGAGGTCAACGAATCTCGGATTCGACATCAGCGACCCCATCACCGACCTCCATCACCTCAGGTTCAAGGTCATCTGAAGGTCAAACTGCAAAAAAACCGATTAAAAAATCCAGAAAAATACTTACATAGGTTTTCGGGGTCGCTGATTTCGAATTCGAGATTCGTTGACCTCCATCACGTCAGGTTCAACGCCATTTGAAGGTCGAACTGCAAAAAATTCATATTTTTTAGTTTGATCTTCAAATGATATTGAATCTGATATGTTGGAGGTCAACGAACCTCGGATTCGACGTCAACAACCCCAAAAACCTATGTATGTATTTTTCTGGATTTTTTAATTGTTCTTTTGGCAGTTTGACCTTCAAATGAACTTCAATTTGATATGATGGTCACTGGATTCGAATTCAGCGACTCCAAAAAACTATATATGAATTTTTCATGATTTTTTTCGCCAAAAACACTGCATAGAAGCGGTGAAGTTTTTATTTTTTTATGGGGCGCTCAGGGTGAATGGGAGGTGAGGGTTGTCCGTTTAGGGTGGAATTGACCTCTTATTTTTAGCAAATACTGTATGGATTATTTCGAATTTTTTGGGCTAAATCTAAATTGGTCCAAAAATCTGCCTTAGAAACCTTCCCTCTTTTGCAATATTGCATATCAGGATTATTTGCTTGATATTTTCATGAAGAAATCAAGATTTATTCGAAGACGTTCAATATATGAATCTTTGACTCCAGGTCCAAGTATATTCGGAAATAGTCTTTCTCGTATATTTTTCTTCCAATCTTTACCTATTTGATCAAAGGAAAGTTTCAGTTTGCAAAACATAAACGAACCAGGAACAAAATAAACGTCATCTTCCATCGTTTATTCTGTAAAATTAAAAAGTTTGAAAATACAGACGTTTAATATTTTCTAAATAGAAGCGTACCAAAATAAAAATAAAGTAAAATAAATTCGACTTCGTGAAAAGCATTCTTCTTTCCTAGATGGTTCAATCGACTCTGTGAAATATATTTATTATCCTAATCATTTTTCTCGTAATCGGGTGAAATAACTTATTTCACTAAGTCTGGGAAAATCTTCTTGCGGTAATTAAATGAAAAAAAAAAATCAAAGTTGGAAATTGATTCGTAAATCATGTAGTATTCTATTACTCGTCCCCCAGTGAAAGCGTAACTTTTCATTAAGGCAGGATCTGCGAAAAAAGAGAGCTAATATTTATTATCACTTGAAGCTCGTAAATCTGAAATTCGCCGCTGCGAAGGCAGTCGCTTATGGACCAATGAACCATAAACTGAGCGCAGATATGATTTTTCGATTGGACGCAGTAATGTTTACCGAAGGACCAATGCATGACGTGCACTTGGCTCGTTATAGGAAACATAAATGTAATCGCGATGCCAAGTGACTGGAAGTTTTATCGAACGGGAAGGTTTTCAATCGGAAATGGCTTCCTGGATAAACGACAGCTATGTATAGACTCAAACCAGCCCGAGCAAGCTCTGCAATTTAAACTTTTTCGTTTTGCTTAGTTTACGCTTTTTCTCAGTCAAATCTTACCAACTGTCGAAAATAGAGCGATCAAGCCTTCATTTATTCTACTTTCTTCCTTTCTATGGGATTTATAAAGAAAATCAACTAAATTGCCCAAATGTCTTTCAGTCGCTTTTCACTTGAGAATAATTTTTTATATTTCGTAGAATTTGTTATCTATTTTGGTCACCCTGTTAGAAAAGTCTTTATGAACTTTTATTTAACCCATTAACGTCAAAAAGACACGTTTTTGAAGTAGCCTTTTCTGCAAGATATTTCACTATGAAACCGTCGGACAAAATATTTAAAAGGTGTCTTACCTACTATTTTCAAGTGTGCTCTTTCCGATGGTGCTATCAAAATTTCAGAAAATGACGTTTTTTACAATATTTTTGAAAAATAAAGTAAAAAACTAGGATTTTTTATACCATTTTTTTTTTCTTTCTGCATTTTCGATGTCTTATCGTATTATTATTTAATTACGAAAGAGCCTAATCGCGTCCTCGATTGTTGTTGTTTCCAACGGTGTTATTATTTTTATTTTTACCATTGTTTAAACTTGCAAAATAAGGGCAAAATTGATTGAAAAATTTTACAATTTTTCGACTAATTAATTTTTGCGATTAAAACACGCATTTTATATCGAAAGTGCAAGTTCTATATAGGTACTATGGTTTTTTGGGTCGCTGATTTCGAATTTGCTATTTTTTTTGCAAAATTAATTTGTTTAAACAATGGGAAAAAATATTTTAAAAAAACTTATATAAATAATTTTAATTATTTAAATAATTATGCAAATTATTAATAAATATCTTTTTTCAAATATGTTGTTATATATGGTTTTCTGGCTTTTCAGGGTTCCTGATAAGGAAGTTGATATTAATTGTAAAAAATTTTATTTTTTACACATTTTTTTGTCAATTAATCCACCAATATAAAAGAAATGATTTAGAAAATTTTCAAAATTCTTCCACTGTTTGAATTGTTATCCAAAATGGCTGACCGAAACACATATTTCTACGAATGTTCAATTTGAGAAAGTTTGTGAACGTTGGTCGAAATTCAAACAGTGGAAGCGTTTTAAAAATTTTTTAAATCACTTTTTTTATATTAGTGGATTAATTGTCAAAAAAAATGTATAAAAAATAAAATTTTTTAGAATTAATATCAAATTCGTTATCAGGAACCCTGAAAACCCAGAAAACCATCTGTAACAACATATTTGGTGTGAAAAATGATATTTTTAATAATTTGCATAATTGTTTAAATAATTAAAATTATCTATATACGTTTTCAAAATATTTTTTCCCATAGATCATGATTCTGCAATCATTTTTAAAAACCATTATTTTTTGTATTATTTTGTTTAAAAAATTGTTTAAGCAAATTAATTTTGCAAAAAAAATTAGCAAATTCGTAATCAGCGACCCAAAAAACTATAGTACCTATATAGAACTTGCACTTTCGATATAAAATGCGTATTTTAATCGCAAAAATCGTTTTTGCCATTATTTTGCAAGTTTAAAAAATGGTAAAAATAAAAATAATAACACCGTTGGAAACGACAACAATCGAGGACGCGATTAGGCTGTTTCATAATTGAATAATAATACGATAAGACAATCGAAAATGTAGAAAGAAAAAAAATGGTATAAAAAATCCTGGGTTTTTTTACTTTATATTGCAAAAATATTGTAAAAAACGTAATTTTTTGAAATTTTGATAGCACCATCGGAAAGAGCACACTCGAAAATAGTAGGTAAGGTACCTTTTAAATATTTTGTCCTACGTTTTCATAGTGAAAATATTTTATCTTGCAGAAAAGGCTACTTCAAAAACGTATCTTTTTGACGTTAATGGGTTAATATATATATCCAAATTACTTCATATAAATTTTATATGAAAAGCCCCATTTTATATTTATCTTTTATATATTAATCTTAATATATAAACATTAAAAATAATGTTCATGTACGTGTACTTTAATGTATAGATTTTCAATTACAAATTAATGTGAAGTGATTTGTATGTACGTTGTATAAAATATCGTACAGATTTTTCTAACAGTGTTGTACCTTGGGTTTAGTAATTCAGTATCGAAGGCTCGTTATCGTAAATTGCAAGCTTTCCTGGAATCCGTTGTTCTTCTTTCAAAAAGCGTTGACTCAGAAAAGAGTTTCTGAAAAGAGAAAAACGGAAAAGAATCGGGGTTTTGAAAGGAACGAAGCTCAGGAAACTGGCGAGTTACGTGCTTTTGCTGCAGATTCATCGATCAAGCGCCTCGTGTCAGCTCTTTAACAGTTTCTTTGTGGCTACCACTATTATGGATAACTTGTGCCTCTACAGTCTACTGGATATCTGTCCGTCCACTCACGATCCGAGAAACTTCGGGAAGAGGATTGATATTAATAGCACAACCAGAAATATAGCAAGGACCATTGTAAACTCTGAAGGAAATAAGAAAATAGCAGCAAAAGTAATATTCTCTAGGTTCACGTAGCTCCAAATAGAAAATATGATGTTCAGCCAGAAATATTAAACCCGCATTAGGAAAAATATTTCACCTTCAGCGAATATCTTGGCGTTGATTGGCGAATTGATTCGCGTTTTCAATTGTTCTGTAATATTAGATTATCTACTCTAAAAAGATGGTTGATTTGAAGTCAAAAAAGTTTTTGGGAATTTTTAGAATTCTTCACGACTTTGATTAGATTTCAATCGGATTTTAAAGATCTTTTATGACTTTTAAAATATGTATTTTGTGGGATTTAAATAAGGAATTTAAAACTTTATAGGGAATTTTATTGAGGAATTTCAAAAGCTTTTTATGATTTTTGAAAAATTTTGTAGAATTTACAAAGATTTCGAAAGTTTTCGTCAAATTTTAAGGGTTTGCAAAAAAGATTTCTAATTTATAAAAGATTTGGTAATATTTTTAAGGATTTCATGTAATTTGATGAAATTTTTACTGCTTTTAAGAGATTTTAAAAGCTTTGTAAGAGTTTTATGAGGTTTTAGGGAATTTTAAATATTATCTTGAAATTTTAAGGAATTTTATGAGATTTCTAATAATTTAAAGGGATCCTCGATATTTTTTTGATGTTTAAATGATTTTTTGAGAATTTTAAAAGATTTCATGGAATTTTATAGAATTTCTATGTAATATTTTTAAAGGATATAAAAGATATAAAGAGATTTTAAATCTTACCGTAAAATTTCAAGAATTTTTCTGGGAATTTTAAGAGATTTTAAAGTTTTTCATGGAATTTCAAAAGTTTCTATGAATTTTTAGAGACTTTCATGAATTTGAACGTGGATTTCAGAAGATTTATGAATTTGAAATATTTTCTGGAATTTTTAAGGATTTCATGGAATTTGAAGATATTTCTAATGCTTTTAATGGATTTTGAAGGATACGCAAAAGGGATTTGAATTGTTATCATTGAATTTAAAAGAATCTCAAAAAGTTTCCTAAAATTTTAAGAGATTTTACGAAATTTATTAATATTCTTACTTTTATTCCCTGCTTATTCTCTATTTGCATGTTTACGAAGAAATTACTAAATGAGTTGAGGAGTTTGAAATTACTAAAGGAAGTGAATTACTAAAATTATCTCTCTAAACTTGAATCAGTGAAATTTAACTGATTACCAGTCAAATTCCACTGATTTGCAGTCAATGAAATTTTCAGTTTTTTAGTGAAGATGACTGAAAATTTCAGTGAATTTTGACTGATTCTCAGTGAACTTTTACTGATTAAAATCGTGAGAAAAGAGACACTGAAAATCAGTGGAATTTGACTGATTCAGTTTTAGAGAGATTAAAAATTAAAATTATTAAAATTACTAAAACGTGAGATAAGGTGTTTTATACGGTGCAGGAATTGCTGATTAAGAGAAGTCAATTTTTTAAATAATTTTTCAGTAAAAAAAAACTTTAAACTCGTTTTTCCCGAAACCACATTTTTAAATCCCGTAGGAGAAAAATCTCAAAAAGTACTGGACCGATTCTTATAAAATTTAAACCACATATTTTGTACACATATAAGAACATCTCGTAGAAGAATTTTGGTTAAATTTGAATTCTAACTATTTTTTTTTTTTTTTTTACAAAAAATGACAAAAAAAACGATTTGTTTTTTGGTCTTTTAGTCGCCATTTTGTTATTTTTCCATGCCAATCAAAAATTCTGCTACCAGATGTTCTTATATGTGATTTAAATTTTATAAGAATAGGTCCAGTAGTTTTTGAGATTTCTCTTCCACCATTTGCCACCCACTAATTTCGAGGTATTGTGTTTATCTGACATTTTGTCTATAAAAAGTACTTAAAATAAAATTAAAAAAAAATTTAATGTACTTCAAGAGAGTATTTAATAAGCCTCACGAAGCCTAATACATCAATATATTCAATAATTACAGGGCCGGCGGAAGACGTGGGTATGGTGGGTAGTACTACCCATCCTAAAAATTTTAGGGTGGGTAATTACCCACGCTTAAATTTCATTAAAAAATCCGAAAAAATTTTAGATCGTTCTGATATACTTATTTATACAATTTATTTGCAAAATTATAAAACACCCCCCCCCTTTTAAACCCCGGTCGATAACTACCCACGCTAAAAAAATACGTTCCGCCGGCACTGAATAATTATCTCAATAAAAGACCACAAAAATAGCTTTTCTTTCGAGCGTTCAAAGTAGAAAACTGCCTTAACATAGATTTTAAGAGATTAGAGAAATAAAATATAATAAATTATATAATATTGAAAAAAAAAACGTAAATGCGCACGCGTTCGTTCTTGTAATATTTAAATTGTAAATTAATTGTACATTAATTGTACCTACATTCGCTTTAAAAATTGTGGTGTAATGTAATTAAATTATTTCTTGCTGTCACTTCGAGCGAAAAGCATCAAGGAGATTAGACTATGTTCCTCCAAGCGGCAAAAGCCAGCTTCGACTAAAAGCGTGAAAGCTGCAAAGTAGCTTTCTTATGCACTCTCTTGGAAATAACGCTGCATCTAAAAACCTTCGAGCATTTTTCGCACAAGCGCATCTCAAACTAATTATCTCAGAAATATTTAAAGCCTCGCATGTTACGGGAATAAATACAAACTATAATATGCAGGTTTTAGATTGTGGATTGTAAAGAAGCTTGCTCGAAGATGATTTGTGAAAGGCACACAAGAGCTTTTACTTTTATTCAATTCACTTCAGCATCCTAGAACGTAATCCATCAGGAAAAGAGAAGTTTTTTGAAAAACCTTATTCAGTGATATTACTTCAAAGGCTGCTGATGATTTTACAGCAGAGAAGCTTTTATACCTCAATTTCACTGCACTTATCCTGCAACGAGGTGAAACTTTCCTAAAGTCAGAACAACATTTATTCGCAAACAAAGTTAGAAAGTTGTTTCTGCCAATTTAAGCAAACTTTTATTCATCAGGAGGAAATTAAATGAATCTCTTTTGAAATTAAATATGTACAAGCGGAGATGAATTGTTATTTCACACTTTGCAAGGTGTGTTGAAAATCCTATCTTAAAAAAGCGCAAAAAAATTTCAAGAAATCCTTCGAAATACCTTAAGGTCATGTAAGACTTGCCCAATCCCTAGCTTACCGACATTTTTTCTCTGCAACGTTACGTCTACATTTATTGAGATATCAAATCGAAAATTTCTAAAATTGAAGCTAAAGCATTAAGGTACGTTTATCTGGTCCTAAATATTGACATTTATAAAAATTTAAGACCAGATAAACATACCTTAGCATATTTTCTTTAATTTTAGAAATTTTCAATTTGATATCTCAATAAATGTAGACATAACGTTGTAGAGAAAAAAATGTCGGTAACGTAGGGATCGGGTAAGTCTTAAATGGTCTTAAAATTCGTTAAGTTTTCTTAAAACTCCCAAAAACCTCTCGAAATCCCTTAAAAATCTACAAAAACCATTAAAATGATAAATCTCTTGAAATCTAAGTTAAAATTCGCAAAAATATCTAAAAATTCCTAAAAAATCTTTTGCAATTTCTTAACATTTAAAATCTCTTAACATATTTAGAAATCCTATCAAATTCCATGAAATCTTTAAAAATTCTACAAGATCTTTTAATAATTAGAACAATCTCATAAAGTCCCTTAAAATTTTACTACCACCTTCGAAATCCTTTTAAATTCTACAAATTCTTTTAAAAATCATATATGTGTAGAAATTCTTTTGAAATCCCTCAATAAAATTATCTAACAAATTCGTGAAAACCTCTTAATATTCCTGAAAAATTCTGAAAATTCTATAAAATCTTTTAAAAATCAGAAAATCCCTTAAAATTATTAAAATCTCTTGACTTCTTTCAAAATTCCGGGAAATTTTATTGTAACATTAGAAATTCCTTAAAGTCCGTTAAAATTCATTGAAACCTTTTGAAATATCTTAAAATTCTTCTTCTTCTTCTTAAAATCCCTGAAAATCTCTTAAAACATACAGAAACCTTTTTAAATCACTTAACATTTTACGAAACCTCTTAAAATACCTCTCTAAAAAAAGTGATATAACGAAATGTCCCTAAAATCTCGGTTAAATTGTTGTTTCACACCTTTTCTCTAAATTTGAATCAGCAAAATTTCATTGATTTTTTATTGACTTGAAGTTGTAATAAATTAAATGAATAAATCGTGCGCGTATATAGCTCACGTGTTAGTCTGCTAGTTTTTGTAAAAGAAATTGGGCTCTTTTGAAAATTGGGGCGGGAATAAAAATAGAAAATTGTCAGTATTTTTTCCACCTTTTAATCAAAGGGTTAATTAATCGAACCTAGGAATATTACTCCTGCGAAATATTCACAGAAAAAACAAGGACTGAAAGTGTTTACAGCTGAAATCAGTTTTTAGGCTGAATTCAAGCTTAAGTCAGTTTTTAGTCTTGTTTTAAGACTAAGAAATCTAAAAACAAGACTAAAAACTGACTTAAACTGAAATTCATCCTAAAAACTGTTTTAAGCTGTAAACACTTTCAGTCCTTATTACATTCTCATCAGAGAAGGTATTAGATTTGTGCAAAATTTGACCCCCCCAGTTTTTGTCAAATGTCCACGTTTTGGGACCCCCTGAACCCGAAAAACATGTTTTTACGAATGTGTCTGTCTGTCTGTGTGTCTGTCTGTGTGTCTGTGAGTCTGTCTGTAGATTTTTAGTTTGTGAGCACGATAACTTTCGAAAGAATTGACCGATTGGATCTTCCTTTGGTATACTCTTTTAGTGTCCTAAAATGATGGTCAAGTTCTTTAGCCAGCTATTTTGGATAAAAATTCAAAAAGTTGAAGCATTTTGAAAAATTTTAAAACCACTTTTTTTCTTAATATGAAAATTCTAATCACGGATGTTCATAGTACTCAAAAAGTTGAACAATTTTTCTTAATTACTTTTTTGGATAAAAAAATAATTGACAGACTTATAACATTTTTAATATCCAAAAAAAAAGAAATAAAAATTGAATTAGAAGCCAAACAACGCACGATATGAAAAAAAGTCTAAAAATGAAAAATGTTTCTTTTTGAATACCCTATAGAATAGGCATAACAACTTTTTGAATTTCCTTAAAAAATCGAAAATTCAAATTTTGAGCCAAATAACGCGAGATACAGAGAAAATGATAAGAAACATAAATATTGTCCTTAAAAAGGTCTACAAGTTCTCCTTGAACCATTTTTCAATAGGATGCATAGTTTTCTATTTAAACGTGAAAAATACTTTTAATAACATCAAATATTTTTACATTCTCATCAGAGA
>UCOK01011604.1:0-21447 GCA_900474325.1 Synergus umbraculus
ATTTTTGGTTCTAAGATGGAATGTATTGTTTTAGATATAATAAGTAATAAAGTTTACTAAATATTGGCTGATTCAAAGAATGATTGCATTGCCTCTAGGAAATTGATGCTTTGGTTTAAAGATTTAACAACTAATATAAAAAACACGTATGTTCAGATTAAAGAAATATTTACTAAACGCGAAGAAATATTAATTGATTTTACTAAATTTATCTTAAATTTAAAGATACGTTCTGTTGCGGTGTAGTGCACGGGAATGTATATCAAATAAATAAACCGTTGATTTAAATATTTCTCTTCTTTCATATAATAAATAACTTAGTTGCTTTAGAAATCTGTGTGCCCAGAAATAATAAATAATTATTTGAATATCGAATGATATATTCTAACAATTTCATGTTAAAAATGTTTTCTGCAACATTTTATAAGAATTTAAAATTTCTTTATAAAATAATATCTTACAGTACATATTTTCAATCTGATGATCAGAATTAGTAATTTTTATATATACGCACGTGTTCTTTTCTGAGATATACGGAGTAAATAATATATGCATTTAGAATTATCCATTTCATATATGTTTTGAATACAAGGGAATATTTTCCGGCATCAAATTGTTGAACCTTGCATTATGTACAATGTATATTTTGAACTAAAAAATCCTTTGTACTGTATGCAAGTGTACAAAAAGATTGAATGAAAAATAAATGTCAATACTTAAATGAACATATTACTTCATTTGATCAATGAACTGTTTTATTGAAACAAGAGTATCAACACCACTATATGAAATAAATGTTTTTTTGAATTAAATAATATCTCCTTAAATTTTACAAATATTTCTTTGAATCAAAGAAACCATAATACTTGATCCAGGCATTAGTCAATTGTTAAATTTACAAAGCATAGTTTTTAATTCAAATTTTCGATAACATCGAAGTAAAGAAATATTTCTTTGAGTACAAAAGTTAGACTCAACAAAATTAGGTTCTTCCCCTCAAAGAAATCAATTCTTTGTCTTAATAATCTAAGATTCCGAAATTAGGAAATTATTTCTTTGTATCAAAGAAATAGCGCCCAAAGAAATTATTTCTTTGACTCAATGAACAAATTTTTTGACTCTAAACAAAATACAATAAAATCACGTAAATAATTCCTTTAACTGAAAACAATGGACCCAAAGAAATACATTTCTTTGGATCCAAAAAATTTTTTTCTCAGTGCAGTTGAATTTGATGAATCCATTGTTTACTATGAGATTCATGCACATCAGTCTTATGCCTTATCAACATTCAGCAACAGTAATGAGATTAGTATTGCTGTTCAGCATCACGAATTGCGTATACTACCTAGCAAGAGTTCACTATATGTGTTTGGAAGACTGACAAGGCCTGATCGAACTACACCCATTGCTGCTACAACTCCTGTAAGCAAGGCCATCTGCATTGATAGATGCAAAAATGTTTATCTCATTACTACCATTAAAGGTTACATCTTTCTCAACCCTGGGCAAAGTTCTCTTATAGAGAATGCAGGATGGCTCGACATGGAACATACAAGACGTTTTACTAATAATGATGATTACTTCGGTATAACTATACCACTCACAATCAGAATGATTCTAGGATTTTGCTGAAGACTATTAAAAAGTCGTTGTGAATGTAAAACAAAACATGATCTTATCCTAACAAGATCATACAGTGACACGAATGCTGTTATAAACAAACAGGGGAAGCATTCGAAATCAAAATTTTCAAAGATACAGATGATGAATTTCATTGAAAAAGATTTTCCCACCACTATGAGTTTTCACTCATTGGAATTGTATGCGTATCCTTTGCTCCCACTCACCTCAAAACATATGGGGATATCCACAAGAAGTTTCATTTATACATATAGAAACTCATTTTTTTAGCTTGATTAATAACTTTGCACATGTGTTCTCCTGGTGGACACTCCTATTGAACTAAATATAAAACTTAAAGCTCTCGATTCTTTTTGCAGAGAGAACCACTTCATTGTGAATACCGAAAAAATTAAGATATCTTTACGAAATCATCGAATTCATCGGCTAGGAGATTTAAGTCCTTTAGATTCGCCAAATCTCAAATTGAAGTGGTTAAACAGTATACAGTATATTGCAATTTTGAAAGTTTTGCGACATTAAGAAATTGTATGAAAACCGAGTTTAAGTTTCTTCTAACTTGAAGTCGGAATAATATATTTATAAAATTGTTTGGAACGTTTCAAGATCGAGCATAAAGATCTTGCTCCAGCTACCCGACCAAAGCAAAACAAAAATATGTTTTGAAAGGCAAAAATATCCTTAAATATGAATATTTTTGAGTCTTGTCTCAATAATAATTTGAATTATTATATTTTGAAATGTGAATTATTATATTCCTTATGTGAAAATAATTCGATCTGAACTGCCGAAAATTGAATTTAAATTTATGCGCTCTAACTGCAGATTCAACCGCTATTCAATTATTGATTGAAATATTGTGTATTGCAGCCTCAACTGCCGAGAATTTTGAATTCGGTAACTGGATCCGTTATATTTGTATGAAAATTGAAATAGAGAAATTTTGGATATTATTTGAGTAGTTGGATCTTGCTCCGCTATTCAATTATTGAATTGATAAATTTTTTATTGTTGTTGGATGACAGGATCTTGCTCTGTTGTGCTTTATTAATCGGGATCAAATTGGAAATCACGATTGCCCCCCATCTCAAATGTCACGTAATCGGAGGTCTGAAGGGGGAGATATTTCGTCAAATGTGGATGGTAACTCGGATCGTTTAATTTATTTCGCGAAGGAGTGAATTAAATTTTGATATTTTTCAATATCAATTTTATCAATTTTTATTTGTGATATCAACCTCTGTTCCCAAGCAATAACAACTTTTTGCTAAATACAAATGTAAACAATGTCGACTTAGGAACTCAAGTCATAATACCACGACGAATTGACATGATAATAAGTGAGCCGAATGCTAATGGTCAAACAGTCGTCAAAGCAAATTTTGTCTCAGAACAAAGTTGTCATCAAGTCATGAATGGTCAGGGACGTGGGACTCGTAACAACAACATCGACAGGTGTCCGCTTCCGATTTTGATGAAACTGAAATATCTTAAAGAGGATCAAAAAACATGAGATACGTGTTTTTTTTTATCATCTGAAAAACGGTTTAAGGGGTAACACCACTCTAGCGGCCGAAAAAAAAGCCTAATTTTGACAATTTATTTTGGAAGTATGGGAAAAGGTACAGCATTTCTTTTTAGAGGGTTCATTTAACACATATTAAAGTATTAAAAATAATGTTGTATTATTTTTTTCATATAAAATGGCGGCGATACAGGTAATCTCTGGCGAAGTGTTTTCGGAAAAGTGCTCCGGGGGCGGACAAATTTCCGGGAAACTGTGAGAGCTGGACCAAACACCCAAAGTTTTTTTTTTAAATATACTATTAGCTAGAGAAGTACTTGGGATTTTTTTATGTCAATTTTTGTAGAAATGGTGCACTTTTGAAAAAAAAAATGCATTTTTTGCCAAAAAAAGAGCAGTAAATTGTTTATAAAAAATGCAATTCA
The DNA here is from genome assembly GCA_900474325.1 of Synergus umbraculus. NCBI lineage: Eukaryota > Metazoa > Arthropoda > Insecta > Hymenoptera > Cynipidae > Synergus > Synergus umbraculus. The sequence goes on from UCOK01011604.1 coordinate 3,595, forward strand.
CATCAAATCAAAAAATGGCTACTTTCTTCTTTAGAGAATCTAAATACTTGTGAAGCTACTGCAAAAATTAGAAGTTGTTTCATGCAATGGTGTTAAAGCAATCGGTGCGCCCAGTTTGAAACAAGCTGTTTCGAGAAAAACGCGTTTAAGGGGTTATATAGACTTGTGTTGGTCCAAAAAATCGAAAATTTTTTTAATGCATTTTCTTAAAGTAAATTTTTTTAAGATTATTTTCTCCAAATTTCATAGAGATCTGAGCACTAGAACCTAAGTTACAGCTATCAACAGCGCGCTCCTCCAAGTCCGCTACCTACAAGTATTCGAAATTTTAAACGCGATTATCTCGGAATGTGATTTTTCAAAAAGGGCTGTTGCGGTGTCCACGATTTCTCAAAAACCATGTGACAGATCAATCTAATTTTTTACAGGCTACTTTATAACAATATTATCTCATACTTGGACGAAGGAATTCATATTTGAAAGAAAACTTTTTTTTGGGACTCAAAAAACTGAATTTTCAGAACCCTAAAAATCTATTTTTTCAGAAATTCATCACCATTTCTGCAAAAATACTTATTTCGGTAAATCCTTCGTCGAAGTAGAGTAAAAATATATATAATAAAGATAGCTCATGGTTAAATTGATTGGAGGTAATCCATTTTCGAGTTATCATGGACACCGGGAAGGGTGTTTGAAAAAAGGTGTTTTGTCTCAACGGGCGTAGTGCCTACAAATGTCAATATTTTTCTTTCAAATTTGGGATAAAGTATCTTCAAACATGTACCAATAGATGCGTAAAGGTTTGTTCTTAAAAAAATTTACCGTCTTTGCAAAAAAATTCGTGAAATGCAAAGTAGTACCAAATCCCGAATGAAATGTCTATAACAGTGGGTCAACTTCTGTTATTCATGGGCTTTTGGGGTCTCTGATTACGAATCCGGTGTTAAAAATTTCGTTTAAAGAATGGCGGATACATCATGGCAAATGAGTATGATAAATAAAAACTCCAAGGAGCTTCGGTAAAATTAAAAATTAAACATGTTAAATTTTTGTTTCGCTATAGGACCGAGTGGGTATTGGTTTTAAGACTCTAGGGTACTGTCTAAGCTAAAAAAAAATGGATTCATTGAAAATCCTAGAGTGGTGTTACCCCTTAAATATGTGTCTATAATTTATTTAACAATCCACAGTGCGGAAAAACTATTAGGCTTAACCGTTCGAAATCCTTTTTTTTTTTGTGAATATACGAATTACACAGGGACACAAAAAAAGATCTTGTTACAGAAAGGTGACCCATACACTTTCATGTTTTACGGCACGCTGAGTCCGAATCTGATGTCCGTTTACCTCCACCACGTCATAATTTAGGTCAATTGAAGGTCAAATCGACAAAAAAAAAGTTTATCAGAAATGACAACTATTCCTAACGTTTTTGGGGTCCCTGAATCCGAATCCGAGGTCCACTTGACACTATTGAATCACGATCAAAGTCAATTCAAGGTCGGAAAGAGCGGGAAATTTTACGTCAAAATATGGTATCATCAAATTTTTTCAATCAAGACCTCATAGGTTAATCAGAGGTTATTTATGTTGTTATATATGTGTGTATCCATGAAAAGTATCATTTTTCTGTCACCGTTGCATTATAGGCATATCTGAACTTAAAATACACAAAATTTTACAGACAAACTCCCTAAAATAGAAACAAAAGCTTACAGTCATTACAGAAACCCTCCTAAAAAGATATAACACATAATTGGTGAATAAAATCCTAAAAATATACGTATGTAATATTTGTCACTACCTACGAATTAAGTGTTTTACATGCTCACAGCTTTTCCGCGCATGGTTTGAAAATTCTACAAAAAATCATGCTAGTTCAGTGAAACATAGGATACTGAAATTTCATTGATTTTACACTGTGCTTTGATTTATAACTCAGCAAGAAAATCTCAAAGTCGCATCACCGCTTTCAAAATTCAAAAGTCCACTCCTGGGTCTGGAGTTGTAGAAAATGCGCGCAACTACCTAGGTCAAAAATCTTTCGATTTTTTGCTATACTTTTGGTTGCCATTAGACACCACATAAGGGAAAAACGTGTATTCTCAAAATTATAGACGTATCACACATTCAAATATCGAAAATTTTGAATTTGTCGAAAAAATGTCCACTCCATTGTCGTACTTAACTCGAAGAATACTTGCAGCACACTTTTCTCTGCTAACGGAAATTAAGTAGTATGTTCGAGCGAAGAAGTTCACCACGTAAGAAATTAAAATCGCAGCGTGCACATTCAACTTCAGACAAACACATTCAACTTCAGATAAACACACTCACAGACATCAAAATCAGTCACATAAATTCCAGTTTCATTCCTTTTGTCATTTGTTTAGATTCACACAGTTAGATTTGTAAGATTTAGGGAATAAATACTCGTTGTTATAATTTTACAGAAAAACAAAGTTGTTCGATTTTTATTTGACTATCTTAAAAACCTGACCCTGGCTCGACTGAAGCATCCGCTAAGATAGTTATAAATTTTAAGATCTTTTCAGGAAAAATCCGAACGTTACATCTGATATATACTTTTACTTAAATTACTTTAATTTTATTTGAAGAAATAGTAGATTGTGTAACGAGTGGAAGAAGTTGGCGATTCCAATGAGTGTGACGTTTGCCGCGCGAGCGTCACAGTGGTCGAAGTGATTACTTTTCCTACTATGACTCACTTCAACCACTGTGACGTCATCAATTAAGAAATCGACAGCTTCTCCCTCTCGAGACGAGCCTCCGAAGTCGCATTTCTCTCGCGGGTGTTGGACAAACTAATTTACTTAAGGTTCTAACGACCTTAACGAACACATTCTCATCAGTGCACATCCGCTTCGCGCTCGACATTTAAAATTTCTTTAAGAATATAAAATTCTCATTTTTAGCAAAATAATTCAAGATACATATGATTTTTTTTTTAACTTAAATACTATTAAATTAAAAAATTTAAAGGAAAATTTATCTAATATTTCACCGTCATAAAATGGGGATCGATCAAGGAGAAGTGTTTTATCTATCCCCTACTTACACTAATTTTTAAAGAAAATAAAAAAAATACTTATTTAAATCATTTAAGGTGTTAAAAAAGATATATTTTTAAAAATTTGACTTACATTTTAAGGGCATTCTCTGCCCCGTAGTTTGTGAAAATTTTTTTTTCGAAGTCACCACGACCAAATGAAATGATATATCGCTTTCAAACTTTGGGATATGGGAAATGAGACACTAAATTGCGTTTTAAAATTTAATTGGAGTAGTAATTTTGAAAAAAAATCCGATCCCTACCTTACCGACTTAACTTTTTTTTCAAAATTACTACTCAAATTAAATTTTAAAACGCAATTTAGTGTCTCATTTCCCATATCCCCAAGTTTGAAAGCGATATATTATTTCGTTTGGCTGTGGTGACTTCGAAAAACAATTTTCTCAAATCACAGGGCAGAGCATGCCCTTAAGAACAAAAAAATGACTGGCTAACAAACTTTACCTTTATTTTAGGACAATAAAAGAGTATACCTAAGGCCAATCAAATCGGTCAACTCTTTCGAAAGTTATCGTGCTCACAAACTACAATCTACAGACAGACAGACAGACACATTGATAAAAACATGTTTTTTGGGTTCAGGCGGTCACAAAACGTCGACATTTGACAAAAAATGGGTGGGTCAAATTTTATACAAAACTAATACATTCTCTGATGAGAATGTAAAAAGTAAAAAAATGATTTTTCTTCAAAAGTTAAATGTCTATAAAAAAATTTATTATACAAAAAATTTCCGTTTTTTTAAAGGAATAACTTTTGTATAAACATTTTTTTTTTTAAATTCAGAATATTTTGAAATATTCCAAAAAATAGGCAAATAATGGAAAATTATTACTTTTTTCTGTAGAATTACTTGTCTCTGAATCCGAATTTGAGTTCACTTGATCCTATCGAATCACTATCATGGTCAATTCAAGGTTACAACGACAGTCTCAGCCTACAGGGACTTTCGGCCTCTGAGTGTCGCCAAAAATCAGTCACCCAACTAAGTTCCAAAAAAAATTAATTTAATGCCAAGGGCGCCAGGTACTATTGGTACCACTCAAAACTTGACCGACTAAAAATGCAAAAAAATTAAGTTCGCTCAAACTAGCTCGACTAGGAGAGGGATATCTTGGGGGCGCAGAGACAAATCAAACTCAACATGATAAGGTTTAAAAGAAAGGAAAAACCAGAATTTATTACAAAAGATATGAGGTGAAATAGTGTACAATGATTAAATTTTATGAATGAGATGAGAAACAAAAGAAAAGATTAATGCAGTTTGAATAATTTTTAGTTTGAAATTTTACAGACATCGAAATCATTCACTATAAGCGATGTTAAATTGTCCTCAGAACGGTTCATAACCTTGAATGTATTTACATTCAAGCAACTTAATTACTCTATCTAAATATAGCTTTATACAAACTTTGATAAAGATTCTAATTTCCGGAATCTGAATCTTATTCGTTTTACATATCAAGAAAACTAAGGAACTAGAATTCTTAAATTATTATAATCTCAAACAAATCTACGTATCAAACGCGAAAAATGTACAAGATGGCGAAAAGCCATGACACAAGCGTCTACTCAAAATCGTCTCAATAATCATTTTTCTAAATTAACATCAGCGAAATATAATCTTCAAATTAAATGCTCAAAACATACTCGAAAAAGAAGAAACTAATAACTTTACCACTCACTGGCCAAACTATGCAATGCCATCGTATGGGCGTTGGCTGAGTGTTATATAACTCGAAATACGCGAAATAGAATAATTTACACGGGAGAAACACTATTTGCTGGCGCCTACCTTACTTTTCGAGTACCAGAAGTACCAAGTAATCCAACCAAGGGAGAAAAGGCACAAGCTTGGCTATATAAGAAAAGTTTTAACGTAGTTATGCACTCTGCACATTTTAGGATTCTTCCCGCAAATGACGTGAAAAGTTCACACGTGAACAGCCAGCACAGAACTGAATATTCTAGGCGTTGTCCGTCTGAGCGCGCAGTCGCAGTTATGTATGTCGCGTCACTCCGAGAGCTGCTGCCCTCTTTATGTGTGGAACGGAGCTAGCGCTAGCCATTATGGCTGCGTCCACGTATTTTGACAGCTCATGTGTCTTTTCATACTAAGATGTGAGATGTGCAAGCTTTGCACTATTAAAATTCAATAACATCTACTGTATGGGAGAGTGATCAAAAATATAAAGTATAGGCGAGTGACACGTCTCAGACGGCAAATAACTCTTCTCTAAACATTTAAATAGTTGCAGATGGTCAGGTATGTGTTCTTCGGAAACAAGGTAAGCGGCAAATACAAAATAAAGTTACGGCAATAATATGATCATACTTAAAACTAATTAATTCTATTTTCAATTCTATTCGACTCTCACACATGCACACTAGCATTCATACACTTATGTCTAATTGAGTTCCTACTGGCTGTTCTGTTTTAGTTCCCGTTTATTTAATTTAGTCTGGGGAGAGGATCAGCAACGTGGTAAAAATCCACACAACGTTACAAGGTCAAACCGTTAAATATTGCAAAAAATTGATTTTTGACGGCAGATTTAGAAAGAGCGGGTTTTACGTCCAAATATGGTATTATCAAATATATTGGAGATATTGTCTGCCAATGTAGGTTCCGTGAAAAAACCAACAACATCAGAGATTACAATTGAAACTGCAGCTCAAAAGCCTATGGATATCATTGAAAACATTACTGAGTCTATGGATGTTACTGAAAACACAACCGATAAAAGTGACAGGGAAAACTAAGACAATGAAAGAGATAATGAAAGTGATACAAACGAAGATGAATAAATACCTGTAGGAACTAGTAAGTCTGTACTGAATCCTAAGAATCCACAAACTTTTGATCAAGAAGAACTAGACGATCTTATATGAGATTTCGGATTACCGAAAGATGGAGCTGAAAATATTGCTGCAGCATGAAAAAAGAAAAACTTGTTGTCTAAGGGAACTAAAGCTTATGTTTATTGAAATAGAGGAAAAGACTTTCGGAATTTTTTTACCAAGGATGAAGAAAATTCTTCGACATACTGCGTAGACGTGAAGGGATTGATGAATGAAATAAAACTCGATATCTATATGGAGGAATAGTGCAGTCTATTTCTCGATTCCCCAAACGGAGCCTAAACGCGGTTCTACTTCACAATGGTAACATGTATGTACCTATTCCAATAGGCCATTCAAAAAAGTTGAAAGAAACATATGAAAATTTAAAAATAGTTTTGGACAAAATTAAGTATACAGAACACCAATTGAAAGTTTGTGGAGACCTTAAGGCTGATGGAATTTGAAAATTTCTGATGTACAAAAACTCAGATCCCAGGGGCGCAACAATAACGGGGTTAGGACACCCAGCCAGTAATAAATTCGAGTATACCTACTTGCAATATGCATGGATGTCGAAATTTTTAGAAGGATAATACAATTTCACAATAAACTCACTTTTTGAGGGGTTTTAATATGTTCTTTTTCTTTTTTTTATTGATTTTTAATGTGTAGGGTGGCTCCCGACACCCACTGTTTTGAGACGCTTGTTGCGCGCCTGTCTAATTCTGTCAACTTTTTAGGTGGATTTGAAATTTTCGAGCCAAATGCAAAAGAGGGAAAATTTAGAGGTTTTTGATAGAAAAAAATAGAGAGAAGAAATGAATAAGGGGCGCTTGATGATCAGTTTTTCGAAAACTCATTTTTATAGTCCCAAAATAGCGTGTAATTATTTCCTGTCAGAAACGGGGACATTTTGACTTCCATGATGGAAGAAACTAAATATTTATTCCTGCTAGAGATATTCTGCAATTGACTGTAATCTGACGCGCGATTCAAAATTGAATTAAATTGACCAATGGGAGAATTTCTCTAGCAGGAAGCCAACACGTGCTGCGCGCGCAGGGTGCCACTGGCGCAGCTGTCAATATTTAGTTTCTTCCATCACGGAAGTCAAAATGTCCGCCGTTTCTGACAAGAAATAATTACATGCTATTTTGGGACTATAAAATTGAGTTTTCGAAAAACTGATCATCAAGTACCTCTTATGCATTTCTTCTCTCTATTTCTTTATATCAAAAACCTCTAAATTTTCCTTCTTTTGCCTTTGGCTCGAAAATTTCAAATCCACCTGATAGATTTGTGCCTTTCCACAGATTTTGACAGTTTTTGACAGTTTGTTGACAATTTTTACTTTCAGATTCCATCGCCCTTAAAACTTCCACTCTGACTTTGGGACAACAATCGGGTTTACAAAAAGTCCCTGTTTTTTGTATCTTTGGGATAGTAGAAATAGAAAGAAATACTACGTACAAAAAGATTGGCCGAAGCGAAAAGATTTCCACCCCGGATCCAAAAATATAATACGTGAACCTTTACTAGATCCTTCAAAGATTTTGCTTCCGCCTCTTCATATCGAACTTGGTCTAATCAAACAGTTTGTTAAAGCCTTGGACAAAGATGGGAACTGTTTTCAATATTTGGAAAAGAAATTTCCAGAAATCAGTGATGCTAAATTGAAAGAAGGTATCTTCCCACAAATGAATCCTAAAGAGATGGCTGCATGGTCAAGTTTCAAAAAGGTCACAGAGAATTTCTTGGGAAATCAGAAGAGTGATGATTACGAGTCTTTAGTTGAAGATTTGGTGCAAAGCCCGAATATTTTAGGGAAAATTCCTAAAAATTCAGGTAATTGAACAATACCTACCATTTTATAAGGAATTTTCCTAAATCATTTGTGAATTTACCCGAAAACTTATCGAATATTCCCTAAATATTTGTAAATTAAAAAATGCCTAAGACATATTGGGAAATTTCCCAAAAAATGTTTGATTTTCCATGTAAGTTATAGCTTTTAAGCAAATTCGTTTTTTCTACTAAAAGTTATTACTATTGAACTGCTATTGATCCAGTGGCATATTTATCAACATTCGTTAAATAAATTTTAATTATTTAAACTAATTCTGTTTGTATAAATAGTTATTTTTTCATAATTCTTTCTTTTCACTAAACATTATTACTGTTGGTCGAGTGGCGTATTTATCAATATTATTTAATTAATTTTGAATTATTTAAACAAATGAAATTTGTTTAATTAATTTTTTTGATTATTTCGTTTTAAATATAAAAAATTATTACTGTTGAAACATTTATCAACATTAGTTAATTAATTTTGAATAATTTAAACATTCGTTTTATTTTGGTTAAAAATGATTACTATTGTTTTAGTGAAGTGTTGATCAACATATGTTAATTAATTTTCAATTATTTAAACAAATTCCATTTGTTTAAATAATTTTTTTTGAAAATTCGTTTCTTAATAAAAATTATTACTATTGTTCTGGTTGAATATTTATCAATTTTCAATGATTGAAAATAATTGAATTCGTATATCCTTTTCCAAAAAATGTTTTGAATTTTCCCTACAGCTACTATAGTTAGAGTGCTAAAGATATTATCGTTGGTAGTACGTTTGTCCTAATCTATTACCGTTATAAAGTTGAAAATGGTATTTGAGAAATAATTGTCCTAAAGGAAACCTTCAACACTTTCAGGCCTGCAGGTATATTTGAGGGCGGTATACCTAAATATTCGTTCAAGTGATTGTTACATTGGACATTTCCATTCTCATTCTCACAATCCTCTATAGGTAAATGGAAAATCGTTCGACTGCTGCCCCGGAGACCCATGTTCGATTCCTGCCAACTTCGTGTTTCTTATTCTAACCCGACTTTTCTGTTTTAGCTCATAATATAATAATTCTACTTTTCAGCATATATATGTAATTTCTAATGCTTTCACTTCGAATTTAAATAAACAAGAACGAACGCGCGCTTCGCGCGCTCATTTCCGTTATTTTTCAATATTATATAATTTATAATATTTTATTTCTCTAATCTCTTACAATATATGTTAAACTTTGTGAAAATCTCTAAAAATTCCAAGAAACATTTGAAAACCTGTGAAATCGCTTGAAATTCGTGAAAATCTGTTAAAATTTTCGGATTTTTTTGAATTCAATGATAATAATTCAAATCTCTTTTATATCCTTTAAAATTCATTAACAGTATTAGAAATATCTTCAAATTCCATGAAACCTTTAAATATTCGAGAAAAATTTTCAAACTCATAAATATTCTAAAATCCACGTTAAAATTCATGAAAATCTCTAAAAATTCCTAGAAACCTTTTGAAATTCCATGACAAACTTTAAAATCTCTTAAAATTACCCACAAAAATTCTTGAAATTTTACAGTAAAATTTTAAATCTCTATATCTTTTATATATCCCTTGAAAATATTACATAGAAATCTTATCAAATTCCATGAAATTCTTTCAAATTCTCATAAAATGCCTTAAAATTTCAGAATAATATTTCAAATTCATTAAAACCTTATGAAACTCTTACAAAGCTTTTAAAATCCCTTAAAATTTCATGAAATATCCTAAAATCTCATACAATTCTAAAAAATCGTTTTAATATCCTAAAAATCTCTTGGATTTCGTACAAATCACTTAAAAATCGTGAAAAATGCACATCAAAACCTTCAAAATCATTAATCTCTTGAAATCCATGTTAAAATCAATAACAAACTCTAATAAATCTCTTGAAATTCCTTCACATTTAAAATACCCTAAAAAGTATTAGATATCTTATCAAATTCCATTAAATCCTTTAAAATTTTACAAAATCTATTAAAAATCAGAAAAATCCCTCGAAATCACTTAAAATTATTAGAAATATTGAAAAATTACATAAAATCCCTGGCAATTTTTAGAAATCTTTTAAAATAAAAATTTTTAAATTTAAAATAAAATTTTTAATTTCTTCAAACCCCTTGAAACTTCCATAAATTCCATAAATATCCCACAATATCTTTTAAAAATCGAAAAATTTCTTGAAAACCCTTAAAAAACGTACAAATTTTTGAACACTCTTAAAATTTGACAAAAACCTTCAAAATCTTTTAAAAACCAAAAAAGCTTTTGAAATTCATGAATAGAATTCCCTGTAAAGTTTTAAATTCCTTATTTAAATCCCACAGAATACATATTTTAAATTTCATAAAAGTACCTCGAAAGTCCGATTGAAATCTGGTCAAAGTCTCCTGAAAAATTCTAAAAATTCCCAGAAACTTCTTGAAATTCTTTTAAATTCTACGATAACATTTAAAATCCCGTTATCTTCCATGAAGTCTGTAAAAATTCCATAAAATCCCCTTAAAATTCCTAGATCTTCAATGTATTTCGTGTTTAAACTCGTGACAAAATCATTATTAACAAAATCAAATTCAATTCACGCGGAATTTACGATTCGGCAAGTATCGATTGTCGAAAATCACTATCGATACTTACACGACGAATCAGGAGTGGTAGGTATACAATCGAACAAAATTTCGATTGACCAAGATTCCATTTGGCCAAAAAATGGTATAGTTTGTGCTGGTGAGAAAAAGTGTTATGTAGACGGTCGTGCCAGTGCTCTCAAATGTGGCTACCTGCGCGCGCAGCACGTGTTTGCTTACCGGTGGAGAAATTCTTCTATTAGTCCATTTAATTCGATTTTGATTCGCGCGCCAAATTACAGTCAATTGCAGAATTTCTCCAGCAGGAAGCCAACACGTGCCGCGCGCGCAAGTAGCCCGTTTGAGAGCACTGGCACGACCGTCTTCATAACACTTTTTCTCACCAGCACAAACTATACCATTTTTTGGCTAAATGGAATCTTGGGCAATCGAGATTTTGTTCGATTGTATACCTACCATCAGGAGTGCGGAATAGGCGTTACGATATTTCGACTTCGACTCAATCACCTTTTTATAATAGATATAAAATTATGTTTAAAATGTAATAATATTTATATTTAGCTTGTGAAAAAGCTAAGTTTGCAAAACGTATTTGCTTCTTTTTTGATATTTGGGAAAATCCCCGAAGTCTTTGGGAATTTTCCCTACAAAATATTTGGAAAAATTCCCGAAAATCGTTTGGGAATTTTCCCTAAAAAATGTTTGGGAAAATCTCCGAGAAATGTTTGGGAAATTTCCGTAATAAATTTTTGGGACAATTCCCGAAAAGTGTTTGGGAAATGAGCGTCCCCGGTAACAAGCGTTGAATTCAGAAAAATTAATTTTTTCAGATTTCAGCGTTAAATTGACGATTATTTAATTCTTTTGAATGCGTGATTTTTCCATGTGTTAAAAATGCCATTATAAGAATAGAATCACTCTGAAAATAATTCACTTCTATTTCCATAGCGACTGCCGCATAATTTCCTATTCCCCAAAGGAGACTGTGTTTTGAATATATTTAATTCCTTCAAATTGTACCGGTAGGTACTCCTCACTCCGATACTTTCTATTCTGCAAAGGTGATCATATTTTGACTTAATTTAATTCCTTCTAATTGTTTCACAAAATATGTGTCATAAATTGTTTTATTTCCTTCATGTGGAATATAAGTTCCGAAATTTTAATTCTTCTTAATTGAAGTCAGTCTTTATCGAATTAAAAATATTTTAATTCACACATTTGAATAGATTTCATCTTTAATCTATTCTCTTCAATGTTAGCAGAGATTAATGCATTTTAAAACACGTTTAAATAAATTAATAAAATATTAATAATTAATTCAATTAAATAAATCTATTACAAATATGTATTGATAGTTGTTAGTATAAGTTATTACTTTCAATAATTATAATAATTTTCCTTGGAGAATAATTAAAGAATAATTATTTATAAAATATTGAAATGTGTGAGAAAATTAATAATTCGTATTAAAAGAAAGAAAGCAAAGATAAAATTACATTTGAATGCTTACAAATAATGTAAACAATTCCATGGAGATCATTCGAAATCTTTCAAAATTCGCTAAAATCAATTCATGTCTCTTAAATCCTTTATACACCGAAAAAAAAAGTTTCTTCCTTTAAGAGGAAAATTCTTTTTATAGAATCCTCTCATATTTTCCTATAAAAATGAGCATATTCCTCTCTGGATTATATTATTTTCCTCTAATTTTAAGAATAGAGATGACAAAAAGACTACATTTGCAATTTTCTCTCAGACTGAGAATAATCCTCTAATACTAAGAGGATTTACTCTTAGAACAGGACTTGCACATGCGAAGTCAGCGCCCTCAGTGACGTCAGTGAGGCGTAATAACCTAACCTATTCGCGTCGCGTTCTCGGTCGTTTCAGTCGTGTCAGTTGTGTTCAGTCGTGTTACCCAAAAGTGCCAGGATGGAATCGAAGCTAGCAACGTTTTTATCACAATTGGGTCTAGGTTCTTACATTGAGTCTTTCGAAAGTAAAAGTACTAAAAACAATAGGTTTCAGTAATCATTATTATTCATTTGAATTACAAAAAACAGAAGACTGGGAATGTCTCGCGCAGAAGGACTTTCTTTCGCACCAACCACTAAAATTAGTAATTTCACCACGAAGTACTAGTTTAATGGTGTCGCTACGTTTTAAATTGTAAAATTAAAAAATCGTTTTCAATAAAATAAAAATTGTAAGTTAAAAATGCATTATTCGATATAGCGTTCTTAAAATTAAATTATTTTATTCTTTTCTATTCCTTCTTTTACATTCTTCTACTTTTTAATTCTTCTCAATACGCTTCCATTAAATTTTACTAAGTCAATTGAGGGGAATAGACTTTGCAGTTTTTCTTTTCCAGTTGGGGTATTTTTAGATAGAGGAAAAATCGCGTATTCATAGGAATACAAATTCTTAATTCTTCTGAATTTATCGCTTGTTACCGGGATCCCAAACATTTTCGGGAAAATTCCCGAAAAATTGTTTACAGTGAAGTTACGTCTACATTTATTGAGATATCTAATTGAAAATTTCTAAAATTGATGCTAAAGCAAAAATAAAAAAAATTTTGTTGAAAAAATTTTTTTTTATAAATGTCAATATTTAGGACCAGATAAACGTACCTTAATGCTTTAGCATCAATTTTAGAAATTTTCAATTTGATATCTCAATAAATGTAGACGTAACGTTGCAGACAAAAAAATGTCGATAAGGTAGGGATCGGGTAAATCTGACATGCCCTTAAGGGGTTATATACACTTATTATTGGAAAAAATGTGTTTTTTCATAAATTTTTTTGGAAAAGACGGTAAATTTTTTCAGAAAAAACCACTACGCATCCATTTGTACATGTTTCAAGATATTTTATCCCAAATTGGACTGAAAAATATTGACATTTGTAGACACTACGTCCGATGAGCCAAAACACCTTTTTCAAACACCCTTCGTGGTGTTTGAAATCTAACCAATCTAACAATCTAAGCAATCTAACCAAGACCTTTCTTTAGTTTATATAATTTTACTCTACTTGGACGAAGGATTTGTCAAAATAAGTATCCTAACTTAAAAAAGTGTTGTCACGATATATCTCGAAAATCTCGCATACATTGTTGTTGCAAACCTGATTGGTTTTTGAATGACTTGAAGTTGAAAGAAGAAAGACAAACTAATGGTGCAAAAAAATGTCAGGAAAACCATCGAAATACGTTAAAATTTCTTAAAACTCCCAAAAACCTCTTGAAGTCCCTTAAAATCCACAAAAACGATTAAAATCAGTTTTTTGTGGAATTTTAGGGGATTTTGAAAATTTTTTAAAGATTTTATATATTTTAAGGAATTTTAAAGTTTTTCCTTGCATTATAAAGGACTTAAGAAACTTGGAAAAAATGTTAAGGAATTATAAATATTTTCGTGGAATTTCAAAGGATTTTAAAAGTCTTGTAAGAATTTTCAGTAATTTTAAAAGATTTTAAGGGATGTATGTAATGGGATTACAATAGAATTGTATAATATTTAAAAGATTTAGTGGAATTTTAAAGAATTTTAAAAAATTTTGATTTTTAAGAGTAATTTTAAAGGTTTTAAAAGGGATGTATTTAAAGGGATTACAATCAAAATGTATAATATTTAAAAGATTTAGTGGAATTTTAAAGAATTTTATAAAGCTTGTAAGAATTTAAAAAAATTTTGATTTTTAAGACTAATTTTAAAGGATTTAAAAGCTTTTCATGGAATTTTAAAGAATATTAAGAGGATCTGTTAAAATATCCTTAAATTTCTCGAAATTCCAGAATCTTAGGAATTTAAAATTCCTAAAAAACCCTTAAAATTCATACAAACATTTTCTCTACGGGTAACTTCTTGCCAAGACGTAACTTTACGGGAAATTGACCGTAATTTACCAAATGCGTCACAGCCTCACTTAAATTGCATTCTGTTGTCAGATTGATATATTAGGGTTGATTTCGTTACTAATCGGAGGTTCTATTTCTATTTCTCGGGATTCTTTCTCTTAATTCGCGAGCGCCGCGGTGATTCGCTTTAATTTGCGTTCTCTCTCTTGCAGCGGGCAACAGTTCACGCAGGGCTGTGCCATTAATTAGTTATAGAGACTAAAGGGTTTTAAACCAGTATAGAGTACGCTTAGTCAGGATCAAGAGAGGGTCTTTTCTTTAGGGCTAGCGTGCGAAACTTTGTTATTTCGGTTTCAACTCAAAATTAAATTATCACGAGTACACAATCTGTTTTAAAGAGACTTATCGTTTCTCGGTTTGCGACGAACGTAACCTAGTTTATATCGAGTATTTCTTATTACTAAAAATTTGTATTATATCGAGTCTTTCCGTAGCCGGGAACCGATATTATCTCGCAGTCTTTTGGTTTTTGTTTGAATAAACATTGTTATTGTTGATTAATTATTGCGTATTTACTTGCCTCCCTTGGGAACCGTCCCACTCCCACGATTCCAGCCTATGAGAGGGCATATAAGGTCTTACATCCACAATAAGCTACGAAATACAAGGATTCAACATCAGGACCTTAAAAATAAAAGACCAACCCAACTCTAGGAATCATTACAACACATGCCCTTAAAATTTCATGAAAAATTAGAAAAATTTAGAAAATTTTAGAAATCGCTTAAATTCGTTGAAATCTTTTAAAATTCTTAGAAATCTCTTAAAATTACTCAAAATTTTAAAACATTTGGAATTCCTTAAAATTTAAAGGGATTACAAGAGATATGTATAATATTTAAAAGATTTAGTGGAATTTTACAGAATTTTAAAAAGCTTCTTAGAATTGTAAGTGATTACAAGAGATTTGTATAATATTTAAAAGATTTAGTTGAATTTTAAAAGGACTTCATGAAATTTTAAGAGATTTTTAAGGAAATTTCGAGAATTCAAAAAATTTTAAGGAATTTTAAAGTTCCTCGTTGAATTTTAAAGGATTTCACAAATTTTTTAAGATTTTCTACATTTGATTTTTTAATGACGTGAATTTGTAAGAAAGTAAATAAATAATCCTGCGCGTAGCGCACGTGTTGGTCTGCTAATTTTTGTAAAAATGGTGAAGAATTTTCTAAAAAAATCGATTTTTAGGGGTATGAAAATTCAGTTTTTTGAGTCCCAAAAAAAAGTTTTCTTTCAAATAGGAATTCCTTCGTCCAAGTATGAGATAATATTGTTATAAAGTAGCCTGTAAAAAATTAGATTGATCTGTCACATGGTTTTTGAGAAATCGTGGACACCGCAACGGCCTTTTTTGAAAAATCACATTCCGAGATAATCGCGTTTAAAATTTCGAATACTTGTAGGTAGCGCACTTGGAGGAGCGCGCTGTTGATAGCTGTAACTTAGGTTCTAGTGCTCAGATCTCTATGAAATTTGGAGAAAATAATCTTAAAAGAATGTACTTTAAGAAAATACAATAAAAAAATTTTCGATTTTTTCGACCAACACAAGTGTATATAACCCCTTACTGATCTTAAAGTTACATTTCCTACATTCTCCTTTTGACTAATTTCCAGAAAATATCGGAAACTAAAGCGAAGAACAAGATGAGGGATGTAAATATGATGGCAGATGTTTGTTGGTCGCTTAAAAGGTCAAAACAGCCAGACAATTTGAAAATAAAAAGAAATCCTCTGCATAGATCTTTGGAAGAGAAAACAGTTCGTTACAAAAAAAAAAAAAAGAGTGATCTATCATAGAGCTTTCTCACAATTAAACAGTTCATTGTTCTTTATTTTATTTTTTATGCTCTTATATACTGTCGCTGCAAGAAAGGTGAAAAAAAAATTAAAAATTAGAAAATTGGAAAAAAAATTTTAATTGAAAACTGAAAAAATTATTTTATTTTATATCTGGACGTAAAATTTCCCGTGCTTTCCGAATCTGCAGTCAAAAATCCATTTTTTGCAATGTTTACCGGTTTGACCTTGAATTGACCTTGATAGTGATTTGATAGGGTCACGTGGACCTCAAAGTCGGATTCAGAGACCCAAAAAACGTATCATTATGGTCTCACGTAATCATAATTTCTTAAATTTACAATACCGTGTAAACTTTATATATGGAGGCATTATTCCTCAAGTGTACCACCCTCAGAATTCGACTATGTCTCATCGAACTCAAACTTGGGTAAAATATAGTCCTACATGTTATAGTATGTTTCGACGTTTCCTTTCGATGCTGTAAATTTCATCTTGCCGTTTTTTGTGTTTTTCGAGAAATTAAGTAAAGAGTAAAGCGCCGCGCCGACGGTGCTCGAGACTGCTAAGCTTCTCGCTCGGCAGAACTTCTTCGGACTCATTTATCGTATCAATTATGAATATTTATTATTGATTAAATTGCTCTTATTTTATAAGGTTGAGATTGTCATTAAAGTTTTCTAATGCCTGCATTACAGTCATTGTAGGGACGTAATATTAAGGAAATAAATTTCTATCTAAATACACTGTCCCCTCGGTTGCAGTTCACTCAGTTGTAGTATTACTAGAACTTGGGTTCGCTCCCAAACTTAGATAAGGGGAGGTGAGGAGACGAAAGGGTGGCGCCGCCAGCTCGGCAGTACCGTAGCTACAAAGGGTGCAGTACCCTAAAGGTGAATCCACACAGCGACTCTAACTCTAGTTCCGCGCGTAAATTTTTTCCGCGCGTAAAATTGGTGTCGCGTCCCCACCACCTTACCCAAGTCGTGTCGCGTTCCAAGTCGCACCCATTTACCGCATTCTCAATCAATTAAAAATATTCCAAAAACGTCTTTGGAACATTGTATGTTTTTAGAACGATGTTTGGCCTGAATTATTGCTATCGATAATAGTAATTTTTCTAACACAGAGTTTCTCAGTGTATGGACAATTTCCGACGGTGGTGTAACTCTATGTCTATAAATGATTCATACTTAGTATATTTGTTTAGTGTCCTAAAATAAATCTCCATCTTTCTACCTTTCTGTATCCTTCGTCTATCCACACCAATCTTTTTATCCCTTTTGCAATCCATGCATGCAAAGTGTACACTTGGGAGGGATAGGAAATCTCTAAAATCTCTATCCTTTTCTATATTTTTACTTCCAACAGGGATGTTAAAATGCACACACAAATCCATTTTAAAATTCACGTAGTAATATAAAGCTGGAATTTCCACGTAGATTATAAAACGTGGATTTACAAATGTGATTTCCCTTGTTTAAAATAATTATAAATTATAAATTTAGGTTCGACACGAATGTTTCTATGAACAAAAATATTTGTGCTAATTTGTCACCAATGCACACGGAAAAAATTTGTTCCGGAAGAATTACCGAATTAGTTCAGAGACTGAGGATATGAGAAAAATTCGGTAGATATCAAATAACTTTTTAGGAAAATAGCTCGAACCGTTCTAAGAAAATTACCGAACTTACAGTAAGCACTGAAAGTGTGTTTTATAA
>UCOK01011606.1:0-11233 GCA_900474325.1 Synergus umbraculus
TTATATGACCGAGAATATGACAGAATTTATGAGAATTTAAAAGAATTTAAGAGAATTTAAGAATTTATGATTTGTAGAAAAATTGTTATTGTTTACATTATTTACATAGTTAAATTTTAGTCATTTATTAGCTAAGGCATATTTAGGAATGTAACATGCAAAACAACAGCTTACTAGTTAACTAAAGCCACAAAATTCATCTTATAATAAACGTTACTTTATAGGTTATGTTACTAACTAACATAACCTATACTCTGCACACATTTATGACAGTTTTTTCATTTACTACTTGTGTAAAGCTGATTAAGAAGTAATCGAAGTACAAAAAACAGTTTATTACACTTTATCGGTTAATTAATCAATAATTATCTCCCTTGTCATAAAAATCTCTAAAATCATAAGTTCTTATAAATTCTTAGAGAATTTAAGTCTCGGTTATATTCTCGGTTATATTCTCATTCTCGTTACCGTTCTCGAAGTAATATAACCGACTAAGAACTCTAACCACAATATTTAGATAGTTAACTCCGCGTGGAACTAGTGGCGCTACCTCAGTGAGCCGTTATATTTTCGAATTTCAACGTTTTACGCAATTACGTTTTCCGGCTTTCGCACGTTTTCGTACCACGCGTCATGCTGTAAAATATTTATATTTTTTTCGGCAATTAATTGTGAATCGTGATTCTGATCGTGAGTGAAAAGTGTCTCTTACAGCAAGACCAAGTGAGTGATATGTTTTTTTATTAAGTTTACTTGTCAAAGTGCGGAAGATACATAACCTCAATTCCTTCTTTTATATAGGTTATTTTATGCAATTTAGGTACAACGGGTACAGCGCAATTTGAAAAATGGATGTTGGAAGCATACTACGAACGTGAAATTGTTAAATTATAACCCTGTTTTAATGTATAAACATCGTAATAGAAAAACTTACGTCATAACAGCCAGCGAGGCATGACTTGAATACTTCGTTATATTAAACTAATTATTTATAATAATGTTTTAAATAAAAATTCTACGTTCTCTTCACTTACATTTATTTCAATTTTTAAATTATAATTAATAACCTTTTTACTTTATATAAAATTTTAAAAAAATGTGAGTATCACCGATATTCAATTTTAATATTTTAGATGATAGGTTATAATATTTAAGATATTCAAATTAAAAATCTGCACATATTAAATATTAATATCTTGGATACTCAAGTTTAAAATCTCAGATACTAGAGGCTAATATCTACTTTTCAATATCCGTAGATATTAAAGCTGAAATAGTTCATTGTCAAATATATTCAATCGTAATATCTAGATACTTTTGGTGACTATCTATTTTTCTCCGTGTAGTTTTCTTTTCTATATGATTCCTATTGATATCCTATATTCCTATTCCTATCTTTTTTTTTACGTTACATATACATTTGTGAAAAAATATATACATTAAACTCACCTGTAAATCTACCCTTGTTTCGCATAAGTCACCTGTGTATCCGAGAGGACACAGACAGACAGCAGTGTCACCTCCGGTTGTCAGACATTTCCCTCCGTGAGAGCAAGGCACCTTGCTGCACCTGTCTGCCGTACATTCCTCTGAAAGTACAATAAATTATCAAATTTAATAAAACGAAAATGGCAACTCCACGGGATCCATATTCGACCGCAGGGGGTATAAATTATAATATAAATCTGCGGGGGTGTTTAGAGTCTTCTAGCTTAATGGACAGACCGAAGAAGAAAAATATAAAAAATTTTATGAGCAGAAGCGCCAAGTTTCATTCCCGATTGATTGATTGATGCCATGCGTAAGAAAAAATAAAATAAAATTTTCTAAACCAAGTTCAATTAAACATTGGATTGAAGTTTCAGACGTCTAGTCTGACGAAGTTTTTTTATTTTTTATATTTATTAACTTCAGTATATCAATAAGATTTTTAAAAAACATTTTTTACTTTTATTTATTTCGGAGCAGAAATTTACCCGAAGCTGACCCTATTTTAAAGGAATTTCAAGGAATTTTAAGGGATTTCATAGAGATTTTAGTGATTTTAAGGAATTTAATTTTATTTTAAGGAACTTGAAATAATTTTAAATTACTAGAAATTCTTTGAAATCCTTAAAATCATCTGCAAATGTCTTAAAATAGTTTGAAGTATCAAACCTTCATGGAGTTGATTAAAATTTCTTAAAATAACTTTTAATCCCATGAAATCCCTTGAAAGCTCTTAAAAGTCCTTAAAATTACTTATTGTCCAATAAAACATTGTTAAATCCTTTAAAATTTTATAAAATCTTATTTAAATTTTTTAAAATCCTAAAAAAGCTATAAGTCCCTTAAAATTTCTTAAAATCCTTTAAATTCCTGAAAATCACATTAAATTTCATAAGATCCACAATATTTCTGGAACTCCCAATAAAAAAAATCCTTTCAATCCTGAAAAAGGCCTTAAAATCATTTAAAATATTTTGCAATCGTTTAAAGTCTCTTTAAAATGAAATTCTCTTTTCAATCTTTAAAATTCCTTTAAATTCTAATAAATCTCTTAAAAGCCCGGAAAACTCTCGAGTAAATAAATAAAAATTGCCGTTCTTGGGAACATTTTTTAAAATATTTTTATATTCCAATGAATGTAAAAATAAAAAATCGTCAGTCTAGACGTCTGAAACTTCAGTCCAATCAATTAAACCATTTTTTAATATTGCAGAAGCTTTTATGTAAATCATGTCATCATTTATCGATCGTAATTTTTATAAGAATAGTTCCATTCTTGGGTGCTGAAACTTATAGAACTAGGGGTGGACAATAGTGAAACTCCAGAATGCATTGCCGTATAAAACCTGGATGTATATATATATACAATAGACATATATTGTAGGTATCTCTACTATAATTTTTTTTTGATAAAAGTGTGGCTTCCTGTCCTCCAACCAACCGAGAACGAATCTTTACAAACTACATTTCTCAAAGGGGCCACACTCCGGAAAGGTCTTCATCTCTGATACGCCCTCAATGGTAAGTCGATGTTTCTCAATCGTTTTGCCAACGATTTGCCATCAGGGTTCTTCTTTTATATTGTTCTTTCTCTTCCCATACCATGCCTACTTTTTTTCAGATTAGAGCAATTTCTGAGGGTGAAAGGATTTAGAATAATCGAGCTTTGATCAACAAAGTCCCATTAAATTAATTAAATCAATGAAATTCAATCAAACTAGTTATAATTCTATCTAGTTGGATATAGAATGAACATAGAATAGCAATGATTAATTATGTAATCAATCAAGTTCAAGTAAATAAAAGTGTAAGGATTTTAAATGAACACTCAGAAAAAATTTGTTTCAATTAAAAAAAATTTGTTTGATTCAAAGAAATTTTCTTTAATTCAAAAAAATTAATTTCATCATATTAAAAAAAAATTTCTTTGAATCAAAAAAATTTTTTTTAATTCAAAGATATTTTTTCTTTGACCCTATATCAATGATACGTTTGTTTGATTCAAACAAAATTTTTTTCTGAGTGAAGTATCAAGATTGTACTCTCTAAATATGAATCAGCGAAATTTCGCTAATTGACAACGCATATTCGCTGATTCAACCAGCCTAGAGTATACAGCTGCGAATGAGCGAATATTCGCTGATTAGCAGTGAACTTTTCGCTGATTAACAGTTAAATTTCCCTGCCAAAATTTGGAAATATTCTTGGGTTAAGAATAGATTTCAATTTTTTATACTTTTAAAAATGAACATTTATTACACACTTAATAGAATACAAAAATGTATTTGATATTTGAAATTTATAAACATTATTAATAAACACATATTCCAATATTTTTAAAAATTTGACTACTCTAAATCAAAAAGGAACTAATTCTTTAAAACAATTTATTAATACTGTATAATATTATCCTTTTCTGCCTGTGGATAATGCACATGCGTCAAAAATACATAAAAAATTTTTCTCGCTGATTTTCCAGTGAAAATATCGTTCACTGATTCAAACAGCGAAAATTTCGCTGATTCAGGTTTAGAGAGTAAATGAAGAAAATTAAGTAAATTAATTAAAATTGATAATTAAGAATTGCAAATTAGATGATTCAAACAATTAGATTTTAAATCCTCCCTAAACTTGTATATAAAATTCCGTCCTATTTTGTTGAGCGCGAAACAACAAAAACTCCAGCGTACATTCGAGAAAAGAAAAACAATTTAACGGGCAGTCATTTCTTCCGGAAGCGAAAGGGGTCGTTATGTGCCGGTTGAGTGAACTCAGAGGCGAAAATAAAGTCCAAATTTCATTGGCACATACAACTCGGGTACGAACCTCTCTTTCGAAACTGAGAAAAGTGGAAAGTGCAAAA
Organism: Synergus umbraculus; assembly: GCA_900474325.1. Taxonomy (NCBI): domain Eukaryota; kingdom Metazoa; phylum Arthropoda; class Insecta; order Hymenoptera; family Cynipidae; genus Synergus; species Synergus umbraculus. The sequence continues at coordinate 4,352 of UCOK01011606.1, forward strand.
GAAAGCGACGAGAAGTGCACGCCACGAATTCGAGTCTATTAAAATAGTTTTGCTCAGAACTCGACGGAATGTTATAAGCGTGAAATAATTGCATTTAAAATGAACAAAAGACTCCGAAAAAAATAGGGAATCCTTAAAAAAAATTACAATAACCATCAGTATATTTCGTCCCGTTTTTCTATTGTATTTAGAAAATTTGAATATTATTTTTTAGAAAGCGTTAAATTGCTGAAATGAAACGAGGCATAAAATGAAATTGCGGTTTAGCCTGGTGACCCATTTCACATTGGAAATGATAATCGCAACAGTGGAATTATCTCGTTATGTACTACGATAGTGCCATTTTCACACAGTAGCTGACGGCGTCAAAATTATGAATTCACTAAACTTGTGTTTAAATGCTTGCATGGTATGTGTATTATAGTGTTTGAGAGGGTGTTAGCAAACGAATACAGTAAACTCTCTAAAACTGAATCAGTCAAATTCCACTGATTTTCAGTGACTCTTTTCTCACGATTTTAATCAGTGACTAAAATTTTCACTGATTTTCAGTGACTCTTTTCTCACGATTTTAATCAGTGACTAAATTTTTCATCAGTCACTAAAATTTTCAGTCATCTTTACTAAACTACTAAAAATTTCAGTGACTTTTCACTGATTTCCCGTAGATTTTTCACTGTTTAAAATCGTGAGAAAAGAGTCACTGCAAATCAGTGGAATTTGACTGGTAATCAATCAAATTCCACTGATTTTCAGTGACTCTTTTCTCACGATTTTAATCAGTGACTTTTCCCTGATTTCGAGTAGATTTTTCACTGTTTAAAATCGTGAGAAAAGAGTCACTGCAAATCAGGGGAATTTGTCTGGTAATCAGTTAAATTTCACTGATTCAAGTTTAGAGAGAAGGGATATTTCAAAAATGAACAGAGGATTGCAATTAAAATTTTCGGGTAAATATACCAAGTAACAGTTGGCAAATAGAGTTTCTATTTTCTTTTTTCCTTTCTCTGGAAGGTAAATCATATTTTTATCATTGAAAGAAATGATATTAATGTATTTCGTATGTTAACGATAAGAGTAAGAGTATAGTTACTCACAGAAATAGGAGAATGATTTATGTAAAGAAAATGATTGATGTACTAACCGACGTCAAAGCCATTTGCAGCATCTCCCCTTGGGGCGAGTGGGAAACGATAACGATGTTCGTTGGCCTCCAGGTGTCGGATGCAACCCCTGAAGCCGTTTCTGACCGGAAGTCTCTCTAGACCAGTTGTGTTTCCGGGACCACCGACGAAAAGCGGTTCTCTGAATGTTATTCTCGAAAATAGACCCTGCAATCAGAACAGAAATATCTGCAATTCTCTGTTCCTCCTTCTACCAATAGAAACACATTAGATAATACATAATATTATACCTGCGTAATTCTTTTTCAAAATGCGATTTTGTCGTTGGAACAATTACAATATTATTTTATACACGTCAGAACATACTGTAATTTATTTATTGGGTATTTCGTACACAATGAAGGGTTATTGATAGTGGGTGTTAAAAAAGTTGCCGGAACAGTTGAAAATATCTTCAGGGAAGATATTTTTTATGGATGTGAAGGTCATTCTTGAAGTATTTTTTAACAAGGAATTCAATGGTGACCTTTATTTTGACCTTGAAGAAGAAAAAACCTTGAAGATGATCTTTAAGGTTTTTTCAAGGTCACAGTTGTTGTTCTTTTTAACTATAAGATTTTGTTTTATGCTTTTTCGATACCTAACGTATTTTGATAAATAAAAAACTTCTTTGTAACAGTGAATCTAAGATTCATTTCTTTTTGGCAAAAACTCGAATTTTCAGTTTTTCCCGTACAAATTTTCGAGGGTTGAAAAGAATTCACGCGAGTATTTTTCTCACTTATAGCCTACCAGAAACGTGCCTGAAAAGTTTTAATAAGTGTGCCTTAAAAAAAAATTTTCACTTTTGAAAAAATTCAACGTTTTCGTGGATTTGCCCATATATAAAGTATACATACCATAATAAAAATGAAATAGTAATAATTGAAATTGAACTTTAATTGAAATTTAAAAAATGAACAAAGTTGGACCGCTTTAAAGTTTTTCAAGGCCAATTAGTAATTCAAGTCCTTCAATTCGATTTCAACCAATTAAAAAATCTCTTTCAGATTTCTTGTCGACTATTCCTTTTGAATTTTTTGTTTTCCTTTTTATTTTCAGCTTAATATATTCCTTTACGTGCGCGTTCCAACGCGAATTTACAAGATGTCGTTTCCCTCGGTAGGAAATCGGTGCAGCATTGAGGCGAAAAATTCGAGTACCTTTCGTGGCTTTACCTGGGTTTCTTTCGATAATCCGAGGGTTGCGAATAAATCCATGGCGTGTGCCTGTGTTTTACAACACTTCTGTGCGTAAAACACTATATATATACAGAGATGAGAAAAAAGTGTACGTCTGATCGAGTTCCTATTTCTCTGCCTTGGTTGCCCTATGTACAAGGAAAGAGAGAGAAAAGTGATTCGAGACTCTTGCGATCAATAGTGACGATATCATCCCTATTTCCACACACATCTAGAAAACCTATACACGTGCATTGCATATTTTGCAGAGTAACCATACGAGGGTTGCCGGAAACGTACTAGGCATCTCCAGTAGGAAAATAAATTCATAGCTTTCAGGACGTCAGAACTCGTGATTATCCATGCAAAATTGGAATGACAACCAAGGCAACCGGGAATCGGAAATACTGCATTTTTCATAACGAATCGAACCTCGTATTGCTATTGGCGTTTTAATTTATGACGAATAATCAATTCTCGTAAAGTGAAACTATTACGATCGAGTGCGAATTATTGAAAAATTGTTTCATTGTTCTAAATTAAAGTTGATTTAATTCATAGTTGAGAAATTTAGTTCTTACACTGAGAAAAATGTTTGGTGCGGACAACAAAAAATTTTGTTGCTATAGAAGCAACAAAGATTTTTGGTTATGCGAACCAAAGTTTTGTTAATTCAACCAAAACTGAGATTTTGTTGGTTCAAATGAATTTTCTTGATTCAACAAGAAGTTTGTTGAAAGAACCAAGATTTGGTTGGCACAATCAAACAATTTTTGTTGCTTCTATAGCAACAAAAAGTTTTGTTGTCCGCACCAAACATTTTTCTCAGTGCATGCGGAGAAAAATAGATATTCAAAAGTAGATATTGAAAACTTGGATAATCGTCCGTAGGATCTAGATATTACCACGTAATATCGAAAAAAAATTTTTTAATATGCAAGATATTGACGGACAATATATTTTGATATTCAGTATTCTGCGATCTTAGATACTCAACCACAATATTTAGCGATAGTTAACTCCGCGAAGAACTAGTGGCGCTACCTCAGTGAGCCGTTATATTTTCGAATTTCATCGTTTCACGCAATTACGTTTTTCGGCTTTCGCACATTTTCGTACCACGCGTCATGCTGTAAAATATTTATATTTTTTTCGGCAATCAATTGTGAATCGTGATTCTGATCGTGAGTGAAAAGTGTCTCTTACAGCAAGACCAAGTGAGTGATATTTTTTTTTATTAAGTTTACTTGTCAAAGTGCGGAAGATACATATCCTCAATTCCTTCTTTTATATAGGTTATTTTATGCAATTTAGGTACAACGGGTACAGCGCAATTTGAAAAATGGATGTTGGAAGCATACTACGAACGTGAAATTGTTAAATTATAACCCTGTTTTAATGTATAAACATCGTAATAGAAAAACTTACGTCATAACAGCCAGCGAGGCATGACTTGAATACTTCGTTATATTAAACTAATTATTTATAATAATGTTTTAAATAAAAATTCTACGTTCTCTTCACCTACATTTATTTCATTTTTTAAATTATAATTAATAACCTTTTTACTTTATATAAAATTTTTAAAAAATTTGAGTATCACCGATATTCAATTTTAATATTTTAGATGATAGGTTATAATATTTAAGATATTCAAATTAAAAATCTGCACATATTAAATATTAATATTTTGGATACTCAAGTTTAAAATCTCAGATACTAGAGGCTAATATCTGCTTTTCAATATCCGTAGATATTAAAGCTGAATATCGAAGATGGCTGTCACATAGTTCATTGTCAAATATATTCAACCGTAATATCTAGATGATCTAGATACTATTGGTGACTATCTATTTTTCTCCGTGTGGAATTAGGAGGATAAATTTTTGATATTTCTAGAATGACTGAAAAGTTCTGAACGTTCAAGTGAACGAATTTTTGTATTTATTGTATTTTAAACTAGAAACAATTTTAAAGTATTGATTCATTTGCATTGAAAATAATTCTGTATTAAAGAAACTTGTAATGTCCATATTATTATTTTTAATTGGAAGAATATTTTTGGGTAAAATATAGAATTCGCGAAAAATATTTCGTTCATTTGAACGTTCCAAACTTCTGGTATATTTTCTAGAAAAGAAGAGAATGAAGATGATGATCTCATAAATTATATTGGTCAATAAAGGCTAAAAGGTTCTGATTGGTTCTGATCCCTATGATACCATAAAAAGTGTCCTGATACAATAAATTCAGACATTTTCGATATTAAGTTAACTCCTGGTTGAAGCCATTTGTTTCCTTTGTGAAGAGACAAAGAAAAAGTCAATTTCTAGTGCAAACTCTTGCAATACTTTTATCGCTTTTGGTAATGCGAAGCACTTGGGTCTGACAGCAATTTACATTCTAAGTGGATTACACAGGGTGCAGTATATTTACCGTTGAGCTAGTACCATACGTAGCTTATACATTCGTGTTCCGGTCTCATCGCTTCTAAAAGTACATACATTATACAAGTACATACATATGTATATACATATATGTATAAATAGGATATATACATATAAGTGTGTTTTCTAGAAGCATTTAATGTATATGTATTTAGAATATAGACTCGTCACCGCGAGACGAGTGCTGCGCCAAGAGAGCAGCAGTTTCAAAGTAAATGCACTTGCAAAAGTCTGCCAACTTGTAGCCCTAGTCACACCCAGGACGAAAGCTTTCGTATTTGTATTTCTACGGGTCTAGACATCACAAATCTGCAATAAACTTCCAAGTTTTCGCTTTACTCTAAAGCTTCTCTAAGAGAAAACAACTGGTTGCAAGTCCAACTCCCAAGGAAACATGCCCATACATATATCACGTTCAATTTATTCGTCATTAAAGTTTCGAGAATATTTCATGAATTTAGAGCGACTGCATGGCAGAATCCCGAAATATGCTTTGCTAATTTGAATCAGGGCAATTTCCAGGGTTTCTACTGACTCGACCGATTCAAATTCAAGTTTTCCCGCTTTTTTAAGGCTAAATCCCTGATTTTCCAGGAAAGTAAAAACACAATTTAATGCTACATTATATTATAGATTTACTATTATGAAGTTAACATATTAAATCAACAAATCCAACATTGGAATTTCTTGAAATTCCTGAAAACATCTTTAAATATCTTAAAATTCCACGAAATCCTTTACAATTACACTGTAAAAAAAACTTCAATTACTTTAATTGAAGTTTTTTACAATTATCGTAGCTGAATGAATATTCAATCAAAAGTAGTTGAATATTCAATCAAAAGTTGTTGAATTTTCAACAAAATAGGTGAATTTTCAATATATTTCTAACAGTGTATTATACAAAATCTTTTGCAAATCATAAAAATCTAGTGACAATTCTGTAAAGTTCCCTAATGTGCATTAAAATCTCTAAAGAAAAACTCTTGAAATAAAAGATCTCACAAAATCTTTTAAAAATCAAAAATGTCTTGAAATTTTTTAAATTCTATGAGGACTATTAAAATTCCTTAAAATAATTTTTAAAATATGAAAATTACATGCAATATTGACAAGCATTTTTAAAATTTCACGAAAAACTTTAAAATCCCTTAAAATACGTAAAAATCTTCACGGAGAAAAATGGAAGTCAGCGGTTTAGTAACTTTTACACAAATTCTGTAAACAAAAATTTTATCATAAGACAGAGTCCAAAAATACAGTAATCATTCCTAAACAGATCAGTAATGATTACCGTATTTTTGGACTCTGTCTTATAATAAAAGTTTTGTTTACAGAATTTGTGTAAATGTTACTAAACCGCTGACTTCCATTTTTCTCCGTGTTTCACAATTTTTGAAAACTTTTCCCCTAAAATTCTATAAAATCTTTTATAAATCATAAAAATTTTGTGAAATCGTTTAAAATTCCATGAGGAACATTTAAATTCTTTAAAATAACTTTAAAATAATTAAAATTTCTTAAAATTCTTACAAGTTTCCTAAAATCCTTTATAAATCCACGAAAAAACTCTAAAATTCCTTGAAAAACGTAAAAAATCTTTTAAAATTTTCGAAAACTTTTGAAAATTCCCTAAAATTCCATAAAATCTTTAAAAATTCCTTAGAATTCCTTACAAATTCTTTGAATTTTCCAATCTTCCTTAAAAATCTCTTTAAATCTTTTATAATTATTGAAAATGTTTTGAAATCATTAAAAACCTAGAGAATCTCAGAGAATACCTGGAAATTATTTATAATCCTTCGAAATCTTTGGATAGTTTCTTAAATTTGTTAAATAAATTATAAATTATTATTATTATTGCTTCCTCATAGAGGAAGCTTTGTAGTGGTGACAAAATCCAGTTTCCTAAAAAAGGTTTTTTTGAACATATTTCAAGGGCAATATATCTAATATGATCATCTGAAAAAATGTTCGGATGTATGTATGTGTGTGTGTATGTATGTATGTATGTATGTCACGATCCTGCAATTTCTTGAAAACGCGTAGAGATAAATTGATAAAATTTTACATAGTTATTCCACTACATAC
>UCOK01011616.1:2729-13805 GCA_900474325.1 Synergus umbraculus
AATTCCGAAATACTTTCAATCCTTTTCAATTCGTTATCCCAATCCGAATCAATCCGAAAGAATTTTAATCCTTTTCTATCCGTAGTTCTAAACTCAAGTTACCGTTCAATCCTTTTCAATCCGTGCCCTCAATCCTAATTACTCCGAAATCAATCCGAACTACTTTCAATCCTGTCTAATCCGGAGCCTTAATCCGAATGAATCCGAAATCTATCCGAATACACTTTTTAATCCGTGCTTCCAATCCAAATGAATCCGAAACACACTTTTCAATCCGTCTGTCTAATCCCATTGAATCCGAAACTAAACCGATCTCACATTTCAATCCGATTGAATCCGAGCCTCAACAAAAAAGATTTTTTATTCCTTTTTAATCCTTTCCAATCCGTCAGTCTCTACAAAGTTGAATCCGATAGAATCTGACTTTAAACCGAATGAATCCGATTGAATCCGATACCAAACCGAATGAATCCGATTCTAATCCGAACAAAGTTTCAATCCTTTACAATCTGCTTTCCAATCCGTGTGAATCCGAGAAAATTCCGAAATACTTTCAATCCTTTTCAATTCGTTATCCCAATCCGAATCAATCCGAAAGAATTTTAATCCTTTTCTATCCGTAGTTCTAAACTGAAATTACCGTTCAATCCTTTTCAATCCGTGCCCTCATTCCTAATTACTCCGAAATCAATCCGAACTACTTTCAATCCTGTCAATCCGAAATTACCGTTCAATCCTTTTCAATCCGTGCCCTCAATCCTAATTAATCCGAAATCAATCCGAACTACTGTCAATCCTGTCTAATCCGGAGCTTTAATCCAAATGAATCCGAAATCTATCCGAATACACTTTTTAATCCGTGCTTCCAATCCAAATGAATCCGAACACTTTTCAATCCGTGCGTCTAATCCCATGGAATCAATCAGCACTGCTTTCAATCCTGTCTAATCCGGAGCTTTAATCCGAGTGAATTCGAAATCTATCCGAATACACTTTTTAATCCGTGCTTCCAATCCAAATGAATCCGATCTCACATTTCAATCCGAACGGTCAATCCGAATGAATCCGAGCTTCATCAAAAAAGATTTTTTATTCCTTTTTAATCCTTTCCAATCCGTCAGTCTCTACAAAGGTGAATCCGAATGAATCCGATTGAATACGATACCAAACCGAATGAATCCGATTCTAATCCGAACAAAGTTTCAATCTTTTTCAATCCGATTTCCAATCCGAATGAATCCGAGAAAATTCCGAAATACTTTCAATCCTTTTCAATTCGTTATCCCAATCCGAATCAATCCGAAAGAATTTTAATCCTTTTCTATCCGTAGTTCTAAACTGAAATTACCACTCAATCCTTTTCAATCCGTGCCCTCAATCCTAATTAATCCGAAATCAATCCGAACTACTTTCAATCCTGTCTAATCCGGAGCTTTAATCCGAATGAATCCGAAATCTATCCGAATACACTTTTTAATCCGTGCTTCCAATCCAAATGAATCCGAACACACTTTTCAATCCGTACGTCTAATCCCATTGAATCCGAAACTAAACCGATCTCACATTTCAATCCGAACGGTCAATCCGAATGAATCCGAGCCTCATCAAAAAAGATTTTTTATTCCTTTTTAATCCTTTCCAATCCGTCAGTCTCTACAAAGTTGAATCCGAATGAATCTGACTTTAAACCGAATGAATCCGATTGAATCCGATACCAAACCGAATGAATCCGATTCTAATCCGAACAAAGTTTCAATCCTTTTCAATCCGAATGAATCCGAGAAAATTCCGAAATACTTTTAATCCTTTTCAATCCGTGACCAACAAAAATTTCAGTCCGAATTAATCCGATATTCAATCCGTACACACTTTTCATTCCGTTATTCCAATCCGAATCAATCCGAACGAAATTTAATCCTTTTCTATCCGCAGTTCTAAACTGAAATTACCGTTCAATCCTTTTCAATCCGTGCCCTCAATCCTAATTAATCCGAAATCAATCCGAACTATTTTCAATCCTTTCTAATCCGTAGCTTTAATCCGAATGAATCCGAAACCAATCCGAACTTATTTTCTATCCTTTCCAATCCGAATGAATCTGAAAAAGTTGTGACCAATCACATAAAAATAAAATTTATATTTAAAAAAATGTAAGTGCAAATATGTCACTGAACAGCATCCTTCACTTTAGATTGGAATCCTTGCTTCGATCTCGGATTATATCGGATTCATTCGGATTGAAATCTTTCCTTAAACCTCAGATTAGATCTGATTCATTCGTATTGAAATCCTTCCTTTGACTTCGGATTAGATAGGTTTCATTCGGATTAAAATTCTTCCTTTAACCTCGGATTCAGTCGGATAGAAATCGAGGATAGACCACGGATTAGGTCGGATTAGAATCTTCTTTTTCATTTCGGATTAAATCGGTTAGGAATGCTTAGATCGACCTCGGATTGATTAGGATAGGAATCTTTGATAGGACTTCGGATAAGATCGGAATGAAACTGTTTGAATCGGATACAAATTCTGGAATGAAATTGATTCAAAAGGATACATTTTTTTCTATGGACCAATGGAAAAGTGAGCTGGAATCGAGGTTTATGGCAATTGCAATGGTGTTGGAGCGACAAGATCTATCATTACGTTAACACGCCGAGGGCCAGTGAAGCACTATCATTATCCACCTACAACCAGACGAGGAAGATAGAAAATCAAAATCACGTTCAATTGGTATTCAAGTCAAAAATTATGTATTGCAAATCAAAACTCCAATTATATATTTAATAACAGTTCAAAAATATAGTTTATGGTACACTCTAAATTTAAATCAGTCAAAATTTGACTGATTCAATTAGTCAAGTATGTTTTTATAGAAAATTCAGTCATTTTGACTGATTAATCAGTCAATATTGGTGACTGATCCAATCAGTCACCTCAAACGCGATTCCAACTTAAGAATATTTAAGAACGTGTAACCTTAAGTCTTTAGGTGTATATTCAAGAAATATTTATATATTTTAAGTAAATATTTTAAAAAAGTGTAACCAAAGTGTAACCTTACAGTTTTTAAATGTACGTTAAATTGTTCTATATTATTAAACACTTCGAATAACTGATTAAGTTAATAAAAATGACTGATATAATTAATTAGAGAGACTGATCACATTCATCAAAGCGACTGATTAAATCAATCAAAGTGACTGCTCAAATCAATTAAAACGACGGATTAAATCAATGAAAGTGACTGATATGTCAGTCGTCGAATCCGGACTGTTTGAATCAGTCAAAATTGACTGTGAATCAGTCAGTTTTAATCACACGCGTGATTATTTTGCTTTTCTTTTTACAACTTTTTACAACTTACAAATTTAAATGATTTTCAAAGTTTTTGTGAATTTTTAAGGGAATTTGATGATTTTTAAGTGATTCTTACGAAATGCAAAAGAGTTTTAGGATTTAAAAAAGATTTCGTAGAATTTTAAGGGATTTTAAGATATTTCGTGAAATTTTCAAGGAATTTATGCAATTTTAAAAAAATTAAAAAAATTCTCAGCGATTTTAAAAGAAATTTTAAATTATTTGAAATTTGGAGAAATTTAAAGAGGTTTTTAGAAACTTATAAAAATTTAAAATAATTTAAAACTATATCAAAGAATTTTAGAGATTTCTAATAATTTACAGAAAAGTATTTCAAGAGATTTTCTGATTTTTAAAAGATTTTGTGAAATTCTAAAGGATTTCATGGAATTTGGTCAGATTTCTAATTATTTGAAGGAATTTTAAATGTGAAGGAACTTCAGGATATTTCGTGAAATTTTAAAGGAGTTCATGCAATTTTTACAAATTGTAAATAATTTTAAAGGATTCTAAATATTTTTAAATTATGAGGATTGTAAAGATTTAAAAATTTTTTTAAAGACAGATGAATTCAAGCGATTTTTAAGGGTTTTGTAAAATTTTGAGGAATTTAAAACGGTTTGGAGGAATTAAAAATTTAATTTTAAATAAAAAAAATTTTTTTTTTTAAATATTTCTAAAAATTGCGAGTGATATTTTTCTGATTTTTAAAAGATTTTGTGAAATTTTAAAGAATTTCGTGGAATTTAATAAGATATCGAATAATTTAAAGGGATTTTAAATGTGCAAGAATTTCAAGAGGTTGCTAGAAATTTTTCGAGATTTTCACTAGTTTTAACATGGATTTCAAGAGATTAATAATTTTGAAGGTCTTTATGTGCATTTTTAATGATTTTTAAGTGATTTTTAGGATCTTGAGACGATTTTGTAGAATTGTATGGGATTTTAAGATATTTCGTGCAATTTTAAGGGATTGTAAAAGCTTTGTAAGAGTTTTATGAAATTTTATGGAATGTGAATTGGCTGATTTGAATTTCGCGGTATTATTCAGCCAATCAAATCGCCGGACGCCATTTTCGGAAGAATGGACTTTCTGTGACTTGGGATTTCGGTCAGATGGGAATTATGACAGATGGTGTTTCGGTAAAATGAATTTTAGGTTAGATGCTCATTTGGAAAAATATAAATTATGCTAAACAGTAATTCGGTATTATAAAAATTATGACAAATGATTATTCGGAGAAATAAAAATTATGCTAAATAATAATTCGGAATTGTAAAAATTATGTCAAATTATAATTCGATAAAATAAAAATTATGTCAAACGATAATTCGGAAGAATAAAAATTATATCAAATTGCTATTCGATCAACTGATTTTCGGTAAAATAAATTTTAGGGAAAATAGAATTTGGGGCATATTCATGCGCCTCGCAAAATTATGTAGTTTTTGTTCCTTATATGTTCAGGTTTATGCGTTTAAGGATACATTGCAGATTATATGCCAAGGCTATTATCAGAGATGCGAAGTGGAGGATGGACGTTCCCTAATAACACCATTTCAGATGTCCTAAGGCATGTATTGTTTTGGTTTATACGCTCCTTGCACATTCCGATACATAACATGTAGTCCAACTTCTCTCGTGAAATGGAATAACTACTCTCGACTCAACCCTTGTCCTCCTAATAGTATAACATGGCTACTAAAATCATGGCTCTTAAATCTACAGTGTTCCACCAAAAGTCCTCTTCATTTGTAATAAATTAATTTATTCAAGAGTCATACTACAATCGACTTGAATTTTAAATTCGACATGTAGATGAATTTTATAGCAGGTCTTTGCTAAGAGGACTGAGAGAGAGAGAGAGGACCTTCAGCTGGACAATTGGACATCTCGTTATTAAAATAATACCTTTCGTGGGAGATCGACTAGAGTGGGCTAAAAAGGACGGATAATTGTCCCCGGGATTGTTGTTCTACGTTATTCTTATGTAAATCTTGACCAAGCCCCAGAACGCGAGTTCGCCGTTCCGCCATAAGCGTCTCGGAATATTTGCACGGAGTAATTATTTCGTCGGATTCCCGCGTGTTATTTCGCGCCCCACAGTCTTCCGGTTTCTCGTTATAATCGCCATTGTTCTTTTTCCCTATGCGAGCTTAACTCTGTGCCGAGAGTCGTTTAAGCGCTGCCGAGATTAGGAGCGCCCTTTCCTGAAAAATATTATAAATTATTCCCTTTATTGCCTCGGCTTAGGCGCTCTTGGATCGAGAGGGCAAGGATTTTATTTCACGAAATCCAGGACCGACTCCATCGTCCGAATATATAAAGCTAAAAAGACATGGTAAAAGTATATCAAGAATTAAAATTCAACTGTTAACTTATAATAGGAGTTAAGAGGAGTCTTAATATTCTGAATGAATCGCGTATCTGCGAAAGAGATCACGAATCCCATAAACGGTAATAAATTTAATCTGTGAAGCTCGCTCGCTATCTTCATGCGATATAGCGACTCCTTTCAAGGACAGACTCTAATTCGCGGACGGACTGTAAGCTTATACTCGGTGTCCTAATCTGATCCACGAAAACGTTGGGAACGAACGATTCGCGGTTATTACGGGAGTTTGAGGGTGTGGAACTCGCGGTATTATATGCGAAGATTGTTTGGGCTTCGGGAGATCAAAATCGAGTTGCTTTAGGCGTATACACACAGACAAAAGGCAGATATGGTGATACTTCTCACCGACATACAGTGAATCACATATATGTATACGTATAAACAGGAAACATAATCATAGATGTGTTTATGTGTTTGTGAGATTGTACACGAATCTCGCAGCATCCACCAAACTGTAATTACTTGTCTTGGTGTGGGTGTCTCGGCATTTATACCTACACGTTTCGAGCATTATCGGATCACAATATGAACGCTCGGCGAGTATTCCAAGCGACATGAATGCCTCAAGATACGTCCAGAGATGATAGCGAGGGTCAATATGAATTCATTCTTCATATATGATGAATGCTCTAAGCTTTCAATATTGAATGATTCGAAAAGTCACGGATTTCCAAAGGACCCTGGCGGAAGGTTCGGATAGAAAAAAATGTATCCTTTTGAATCAATTTCATTCCGGGATTTGTATCCGAACCAAACAGTTTCATTCCAATCTAATCCGATGGAAGTTTTCAATCCGAATTAATCCAAAGCCCATTCAAAATCTATCCGAACATTTAATCCGACTGAATCCGAATCAATCCGTCAATGAGTCAGAATTAATCCGAACTTTCCATCCGAATGAATCCGGTCAATCCAAACGAATCGGAACTTTCAATCCGAATGAATCCGATTTAATCCGGTCTATCCAAACCAATCCGAATGAATCCAAAAAATTAACTAAGATTCGGATTCATTCGGATTGGTTCGGATAGACGGGATTAAATCTTATTCATTCGGATTGACCGGATTGATTTGGATTCAATCGGAAAAAATGTTCGGATAGATTTTCAATGGGCTTCGGATTAATTCGGATTGAATACTTCCGTCAGATTAGATCGGAATGAAACTGTTTGGTTCGGATACAAATTCCGGAATGATTCGGAAACTTTTGGTTTGGTTCGGAATGAATTTCAATCCGAACCTTCCGCCAGGGTTCCTATCCTAATCAATCCGCGGTCGATCTAAGGATTCCTATCCGATTTAATCCGAAATAAAAAAGAGGATTCTAATCCGAACTAATCCGAGGTCTATCCTCGATTTCTATCCGACTGAATCCGAGGTTAAAGGAAGAATTTTAATCCGAATGAAACCTATCTAATCCGAAGTCGAAGGAAGGATTTCAATCCGAATGAATCAGATCTAATCCGAGGTTTAAGGAAGGATTTCAATCCGAATGAATCCGATATAATCCGAGATCGAAGCAAGGATTCCAATCTAAAGTGAAGGATGCTGTTCAGTGACATATTTGCACTTACATTTTTTTAAATATAAATTTTATTTTTATGTGATTAGTCACAACTTTTTCGGATTCAATCGGATTGGAAAGGATAGAAAATAAGTTCGGATTGGTTTCGGATTCATTCGGATTAAAGCTACGGATTAGAAAGGATTGAAAGTAGTTCGGATTGATTTCGGATTAATTAGGATTGAGGGCACGGATTGAAAAGGATTGAACAGTAACTTCAGTTTAAAATTACGGATAGAAAAGGATTAAAATTCGTTCGGATTGATTCGGATTGGGATAACGGATTGAAAAGTGTGTACGGATTAAATTACGGATTAATTCGGACTGAAATTTTTGTTGGTTGCGGATTGAAAAGGATTGAAAGTATTTCGGAATTTTCTCGGATTCATTCGAATTGGAAATTGGATTGAAAAGGATTGAAACTTTGATCGGATTAGAATCTTATTCATTCGGTTTGGTATCGGATTCAATCGGATTCATTCGGTTTAAAGTCGGATCCATTCAGATTCAACTTTGTAGAGACTGACGGATTGGAAAGGATTAAAAAGGACTAAAAAATCTTTTTTGATGAGGCTCGGATTCATTCGAATTAGGGGTCACGGATTAAAAATGATTAAAAGGTAAGCATCGGATTCATTGGGATTGAATTTGGAGTTGAGACACAGATTGAAAAGGATTAAAAAGTATTGAAAACATCCTTCGGATTAGATCGGAATGAAACTGTTTGGTTCGGACACAAATTCCGGAATTATTCGGAAATTTTCGGATTGGTTCGGAATGAATTTCAATCCGAACCTTACGCCAGGGGACTTATGGAAATCTCCCCGTGTAGAAATTCCCAAACCTGGCCCGATCGGGGCCAGACTTTGCCCGATTTAGCCAGATCTGGGCCCGGTCGGGTTCCGCGTTCCATCACCGGTTTGAAATCACCCGATTTGGGCCCGACAGGGGCCACAGCAAAATTTCCGTAGAATTTTAAGAGATTTCAGGATATTTCGTGAAATTTTAAAGGAATTCATGCTGTTTTAAGTAATTGTAAAGAATTTTAAGGGATTCTGCATATTTTTAAATTATGAAGATTTTTTTAGAGTTTTTACAAAATTTAAAAAGATTTCGACGAAGCCAAGCGAGTTTTAAGGTTTTTGTTAAATTTTCAAGAATTTAAAACGGTTTGAAGGAATTAAAAATTTTAATTTAAATTAAAAATTTTGATTTTAAAAGATTTCTAAAAATTGCGAGGGATTTTATGTAATTGGTCGATATTTCTAATAATTTTAAAGGGTTTCACGAGATTTTTAAGATTTTAAAAAGATTTTGTGATATTTTTAAAGATTTCAGGGAATTTGATGAAATCTTTAATGGTGTTACGCGATTTTAAGAGTTGAGAAATTTCAAGACGTTTTAGAATTTCTAAGTAATTTTGTAGAATTTAAACAGATTTCAGACAGTTTCTAGGGTTTTAAGTAATTCAACAATTTTTCGTGCAATTTCGAGGAATTTTCATAAATTTTAACGTATCGTAAGGAATTTTGACGATTTTAAATGATTTTAAGAGAATTTAAGGGATTTTTATAATTAATAAAAAATTTGTAGAATTTACAAAAATTTCGAAGGTTTTCGTAAAATTTTAAGGGTTTTTAAAAAATATTTCTAATTTATAAAAGATTTTGTAATATTTTTAAGGATTTCATGGAATTTGATGAAATCTTCAATGATTTTATGAAATTTTAAGAGTTGAGAAATTTCCACAGGTTGCTAGAAATGTTTAGAGATTTTCACTAATTCTAACTTGGATTTCAAGAGATTAATGATTTTCAAAGTTTTTATGTGCATTGTCAACGATTTTTAAATTATTTTTACACAATTCAAGAGATTTTTGGGATATTAAAACGATTTTGTAAAATTGGATGGGATTTAAGGATATTTCTTGAAATTTTAAGGGATTTTAAAAGTTTTGTAAAAGTTTTATGAGGTTTTAAGGAATATGAAATATTATCCTAAAATTTTAAGGAGTTTTATGAGATTTCTAATAATTTTAAGTGATTTCGAGGGATTTTTCTGCCATTTAAATGATTTTGTGAGAATTTTAAAGAATTTCATGGAATTTGATAAGATTTCTATGTAATAATTTTAAGGGATATAAAAGATATAAAGAGATTTTAAATGTTACCGTAAAATTTCAAGAATTTTTCTGGTAATTTTAAGAGATTTTAAAGTTTGTCATGGAATTTCAAAAGGTTTTTAGGAATTTTTACAGATTTTCATGAATTTTAACATGGATTTCAGAAAATTTATGAGTTTGAACATTTTTCTCGAAATTTTAAGGGTTTCATGGAATTTGAAGATATTTCTAAGACTTTTAATGGATTTTAAAGGATATAAAAGGGACTTGAATTATTATTCTTGAATTTAAAAGAATCTCAAGAAGTTTCTGAAAATTTTAAGAGATTTTCACGAATTTTAACATATATTTTAAGTGATTATATAAATATACTATTGAATCAATAAATCTCTTCTAAAAGTAGATATTTGATTGATTCAAATGAATTTCTAATGAAACAAGAATTAATCATTTCCACACAATACACAGAAAAAACAAGGACTGAAAGTGTTTACAGCTGAAATCAATTTTTAGGCTGAATTTCAGTCTTGAGGCAGTTTTTAGTCTTGTTTTAAGACTAAGAAGTATTTTTTTTTAGATTTCTTAGTGTGCAGCGTTACGTCTACATTTATTGAGGTATCAATTTGAAAATTTCTAAAATTGAAGAAAATATGTTAAGGTATGTTAATCTGCTCTTAAATTTTTGTAAAAATAAAAAAAGAATTTTTCAAAAAATTTTTTTTTACAAATATCAATATTTAAGACCAGATAAACGTACCTTAGTGCTTTAGCTTCAATTTCCGAAATTTTCAATTTGATATCTCAATAAATGTAGACGTAGCGTTGCAGACAAAAAAATGTCGGTAAGGTAGGGATCGGGTAAGTTTTACATGGCCTTAAGACAAGACTAAAAACAGACTTACGACTGAAATTCAGGCTAAAAACTGATTTCAGCTGTAAACACTTTCAGTCCTTGTTTTTTCTGTGTAGTGATATTATACATTTTAAAGTACACGGAAAAAATAAATTGTTGAAAATTTACTTGACTGAGTCAATCACTCTAGGATGGGATCAAAAGTATATCATAAATTAGAAAAGTCGTTCCTAGAAACTTTGATTGATACTTGTTTAAAAAGTATAAAGAAGCTTAGAAATTTCAAAAGACTTTTAACGAAAATTTAAAGGCCGGAGGCATAGAGTTCGTGTAAAACTCATACAATAATTCTTCCAAGCCAGTCAATGAAATTTTGATTGACTGCTATCGTTAAAGTTTGATAGACTGAGTCCATGAAAATTTCGATGACTCCTAACGAAAATTTAGAAGACAGTGTTGCCAAATAAAAAAAAAATTATTTCAAGGTTTTATTTTAATATATATTCTTATATATAGACTTATACTGAAATTATATTTATTTTTTACATATGCACACATGATCGCTGTAAAAACATATATATATTATCGCATAATTTTTACGCTACGAAAAATCGGAATAAATTCTACGGTCGCTGGGATTCGATCTACCTAACCTATCTGTAACGCATCTAACGCAACTTATCTCTAATAGCTAAACCCCACGGCTAATCTACCACATGGAATATTTTTAAAAAATCTCAGCAAAGAGCCAAAGCTTGACAATACAGGGCCGTTTTAAAAG
>UCOK01011622.1:0-26887 GCA_900474325.1 Synergus umbraculus
GTCCCAAAATAGCGTGTAATTATTTCTTGTCAGAAACGGCGGATATTTTGACTTCCATGATGGAAGAAACTAAATATTGATTCCTGCTAGAGATATTTTGCAATTGACTGTAATCTGGCGCGCGATTCAAAATTGAATTAAATTTACCAATGGGAGAATTTCTCTAGCAGGAAGCCAACACGTGCTGCGCGCGCAAGGTGCCACTGTCGCAGCTGTCAATATTTAGTTTCTTCCATCATGGAAGTCAAAATGTTCGCCGTTTCTGATAGGAAATAATTAAACGATATTTTGGGACTATAAAAGTGAGTATTCGACAAACTTATCAGCAAGCGCCCATTATTCATTTCTTCTCTCTATTTTTTTCTATCTAAAACCTATAAATTTTCCCCCTTTTGCCTTTGGCTGGAAAAATTCTAGTCCACATGATAGCTTTATTTCTTTCCACAGATTTTGACAGTTGTTGACAGTTTGTTGACAGTCTTTACTTTCAGATTCCATCGCCCTTCAGTTGAAATTTTACACGAATTATTATATTTCTAAGTAACATAAAACGAAACTGGGGGGGTAGCCCTGCTGGAAGTAAAAAGATAGAAAGAGATAGAAATTTTGGGATAGAACTTTTCTATCTCTTTCAAGTAGCCGATTTGCATTCCCAAAACGCTATCTCTTTCTATCCCTCAGTCTATTCCTGTGTAATATCTATCTCTTTCTATCTCTCAGTCTATCTCTACGCAGAAAAAATTTTAATTTCTTTCTATCCCTAAATCTATCTTCCTATGCCAGAAATTTGTATCTCTTGCTATTCCTACGGTTATATCTTCCTGACTAACTTATTAATTTTAATATTTTAAATACGCATATTAATTTTCTAAATACAACATTTTGTACATAAATATTATTATACTCTTACCACTAATGTATATAGCACTGAAAAATCTGCATCTGTAGGGACGCGAACCCGTGTGCATCGATTCCACAGTCGAGCGCTTAATCCACTGAGCTAACGAAGGATTTTAAAGTTATGTTGTAAAAACCAATATCACTCATCCAATCTAGCTCTATCCCTACCTATCTCTTATGTTTATCAATCCCTACATTTTTCAATCTCCTTGTCAGTCGTCATAATAATTATATAATCTCTTTCTTTTAATCTCCTCATTTCTAACCCTTGTACAATGCAGAGAAACAATTTTGTTTATCAGATTATATAGAAATTTATCTTTAAAATAAACCTAAGAAATTATTTTAAATATTCATTATTTAAAAAATTATCGATATTTTCATATGGCTATGGTCACGCCTTCCATATGCCCTCAAATAATTGCAAGTAATAAATAGTTTTTTTAAATTAAATATTTGAACCGAAATTAAATAGACAAAGATTTGTTTGGATAGAAATTAAGAGATTGAAACACATAGGAGTGAATTTAGATTTATAAGGAAATAGAAACGAATAGATGAGGTTCGACGAGTTTGAAAGGAATAGAAAAGTGGGGATTAAAAGAGATAGAAGCGAATTTTGATTGACAAGATGATAGAAAGGTATAGATAAGAATACGCATGAGATAGAAAAGAATAGAGAACTAGGGATTGAAAGAAATAGGAAAGAATTGAGTTTGAGAAAGAAATAGAAAGAGATACAGAACTGGAGATTAAAAGTGATCGAAGCGAGCTGAAATTGACAAGGAAATATAAAGGAATTGACAATAATAGGCAAAAGATACGAAGGAATAGAGAAGAGAGGATTGAAATAGATAAGAGCTATTTTGAGTAACATGTAGATAGAAAGAGATAGACGAAAATAGATAATAGATTGAAAGAGATAGATAAGTGTGGATTGAAAGAGATAGGTATGGATGTAGATAATCAAGAGATAACAAGGAATAGAAAAGAGGAGATTCAAAGTGATAAGAGTGAATGTGGATTGAAATGGATATAGAAAGGGAGAGAAAGGTATATACAGAAGTAAAAAGAGAGAGAGAAGTGGGGATTGAAAGAGATAGGAAAGAATGGCGATTGACAAGGAAATAGAATGATATAGGTGTAGATAGACAAGAGATAGAAAGATATAGGCGGAGATAGACAAGAGATAGAAAGGGATAGAAAAGAGGAGATTCAAAGAGGTAAACGTGGATTTGGATTGATACGGAGATAGAAAGAGGTAGCGGGGATAGGTGAGAGATAGAAAGAGATAAGCAATCTTTATCTCTGTCTATCTTAGAGATAGAAGGAGATAGAAAGGGATAAGATTTCTATATCTTTACTTCCAGCAGGGAGGGCTAATAGAAATCGCAAACAATTTTCTGATAAGTGTAAATGAACGTAAACCTATTGGAGTTTTCAAAAGTTTTTATAATAATTTTATTACTTGCAGATAAATGAAAGGAGTCCCTTACTTGGAGATTCCAGAGCGGAAATGACTGAAAAAATAGGCATATCTCAGCAAACTCTCGTTTCTACCTCAGAATTTGATGTACCGGCTAGAAAGTTGCCACAATACGTAGCTGGTCTCGCTTCAACTCTTGGAGCTCTAGCGGCAGGAATAGTACTTGCTTGGACATCGCCTGCTGGCGAACTTGCCAGCAAATTTAATAATACAGAAATAAGCAGATTATCAAATGAATACAAAATCATAATCTCGGATGATGAGTTCTCTTGGATTGGATCTTTGGCAACGCTTGGTGCGGCGGCGATATGTATTCCTGTTGGTATTCTATCTGATTTAATAGGCAGAAAGAAGGCAATGTTATTACTTGTAATTCCCTTTACAATTGGATGGGCTCTTATAATTTGGTCGAATTCGATCTACATGTTTTACATAGGGCGATTCATCACTGGTCTTAGCGGTGGAGCGTTTTGTGTAACAGCACCTATGTATACAGCAGAAATTGGTGAAAGTGAAATTCGTGGACGGTTAGGATCTTATTTTCAATTAATGTTGACGATTGGAATTCTTTTTACTTATACGTTGGGAATGGCAGTAAATATGTTCTGGTTATCTTTGATAGGCGGTATTACACCTATTGTATTTTTTATAGCTTTCTTTTTTATGCCAGAAACCCCGATTTACTACCTTATGAAAGGAGACGAAGATTCTGCAAGAGCTAGCTTACTGAGACTCCGCGGACCGAACTACAATATAGAGCCGGAATTGCAGACACAACAAAGAGTGTTAGATGAAATGAAAAGAAATCAAGTGTCATTTTTTATGGCAATTAAATCAAAGGCCGCCGTGAAAGGACTTTACATTGCTTTTGGATTAATGTTATTTCAACAACTCAGTGGTGTAAATGCAATCATATTTTACGCTGGAACAATTTTTAAAGACGCTGGAAGCACTATGTCATCAGAAGTTTCAACAATCGTTGTTGGAATAATGCAATGCGTTGCCGTATTCGCAAGTACAATGATTGTTGACAGATTAGGAAGAAGAATATTACTTCTTATTTCAGAATTTGTTATGTGCTTAACAACTCTAATTCTTGGCACTTATTTTTACATGCAAGAACACGAAATGGATGTGGGCTCGATTGGATGGTTACCACTGACGTCTGTTTGTCTTTTTATCATCCTTTTCTCATTTGGATTTGGCCCAATTCCCTGGATGATGATGGGAGAGATATTTTCATCACAGGTGAAAGGGATAGCTGGAAGTGCAGCATGTTTATTTAATTGGTTAATGGCTTTCTTAGTGACAAAATTTTTTAACAATTTAACCTCAAGCTTCGGAAATAGCGTAACTTTCTGGATATTTTCAGTTATATGTGCTATAGGTTTTATTTTCGTTCTCCTCGTTGTTCCTGAAACAAAGGGAAAGACTCTTGAGAGAATCCAGTTGGAATTACGAGATAATTAGAACGTAATAACTAGTATTTGAATACTAAAAATCTATTTTTACCTATTTAATCTGTAAATAAAATTAAAATAATAAATAAAATACTTTCATCTTTTGAATTATGTATTACTTGATGTTGCGCTGCGGACCACAGTATCTCTTCCAATAGACTGACTTGATGAAAAACAATTAGAGAACCCTTGAAGAGGAGGTATCAAACATCTGTACAAGTATTTGAGGTAGGCTACGTCAGGCAACATCATTTAGGACCAATGGTCTCCCAGATGAGCTACAGGCGGGGGTTGGGGAAAACCCGTGGCATAAAGGGACTGTAAATTGCACTTGGTAAAATCCTAAGGTCTAAATTATAATTGTGAAAAACCCATAATGACATACAAAAAAAGAATAGACTTTACAATGTCTGAATTGTCGCAGAAAATATAAAGTTTTAAGACGATATTGAGAGTTGAGAATATCTGAGAATGTCTACCTATAAATTATAGTTTTAGAAATGTACAATATCGAAATGAATTTAGAACAGTTAAGGGATAACACCACTCTAGCGGCCGAAAAAAAGCCTAATTTTGACAATTTATTTTGGAAGTATGAGAAAAAGAATAGCATTTATTTTTAGAGGGTTTATTTAACACATATTAAAGTATCGAAAACAAATTTTATATTATTTTTTTCATATAAAATGGCGGCGATACAGGTAATATCCGGCAAACTGTTTTCGGAAAGGTGCTCCGCAGGAGGACAAATTTCTGGGAAACTGTGAGAGCTGGACTAAAAACCCAACGTTTTTTTTTAAGTATATACTATTAGCTAGAGAAGTACGTAGGATTTTTTTATATAATTTTTTGTATAAATGGTGCACTTTTGAAAAAAATACATTTTTTGCCAAAAAAAGAGCAGTAAATTGTTTATAAAAAATGCAATTATCATCAAATCAAAAAACGGCTACGTACTTCTTTACAGAATCTACTTGTGAAGCTACTGTAAAAATTATAAGTCGATTCATGCATTGCTGTTAAAGCAATCAATTCGCCCATTTTGAAACAAGCCGTTTCGAGAAAAACGCGTTTAAAGTTTTACAAGCACATAGAGGAGAAATACAAGGTGGTACCAAATCCCGAATAAATGTTTATACAATGAGCCAAATTCTGTTACTCATGGGGTTTTGGGGTCTCTCATTACGAATCCCGTGTCAAAAATTTCAAAATGGCGGACGAGTATGCTAAATAAAAACTCCAAGGCGCTTCGGTAAAATTGAAAATTAAACATTTTTAATTTTTTTTTTCGTTATAGGATAAAGTGGGTATTGTTTTTAAGACTCAAAATAAGTACTGTTTAAGCTAAAAAAAATAAATCGATTTCTTGAAAATCCTAGAGTAGTGTTACCCCTTAAGTTCAAAATAATAAGTATCTAGAGGGTGCAATATATATGGGGCATTTTCCTCAAGTGTACCATCCTCAGAATTTGACTTTGTCTGATCGAACTCAAACTTGGGTAAAGTACCTATAGTCCTACTAGGTACAACTTTAGAGAAAAAATAATTTTTCGACTGGATAAAAATTTACCGAGATAGGGTAGGGGGAATTTTTCGATTTTGTGCGGTTTCGTGCTATTTCGAAGGTATTAAGCTCCTTTCCTATGAAATATACAAAATTTTCTCCCACATGTTTTTCATAGCTTTTTTCCTGGTCTATCGAATGGATATAACCATTTTTAAAAAAATGGAAAATTTGACCGATTTTTTTGATATTCAAAATAGTTTTGAATTTTGCAGAAAAAGGCATGTTTTTTTTATTAAAGCTTAAGTCTGTATCTTTCGATGCTGGGCGGAACTTCTTCGAACTGCTTTTTTGTATCAATTATGAATATTTATTATTTATTAAACTGCTCTGTGCATTGTAGAGAGTTTAGAATGTCATTAAAATTTTCTAATGCGTCGTTTCAAATGTTGATTTTTCTCTCCGTGTGCTAAAAGAGTATTGTCGACGACTCTTAGAAGGTGGCGTTAAGGCTGATGGAATTTGAAAATTTCTCATGTAGAAAAACTCAGATCCCAGGGGCGAAACAATAACGGGGTTAAGACACCCAGACAGTAATTCGAGTATACCTACTTGCAATATGCATGTATGTCGAAATTATTAGAAGGATAATACAATTCCACAATAAACGCACTTTTTGAGGGGTCTTAATCTGTTCTTTTTCTTTTTTTTTATTGATTTTTAATGTGTAGGGTGGTTCCCGACACCCACTGTTTTGAGACGCTTATTGCGAGTCTGTCTAATTCTGTCAACTTTTCATGTGGACTAGAATTTTTCCAGCCAAAGGCAAAAGAGCGAAAATTTATAGGTTTTAGGTAGAAAAAAATAGAGAATAAATAGAGAGTCCCAAAATAGCGTGTAATTATTTCCTGTCAGAAACCGCGGACATTTTGACTTCCATGATGGAAGAAACTAAATATTGATTCCTGCTAGAGATACTTTGCAATTGACTGTAATCTGGCGCGCGATTCAAAATTGAATTAAATTTACCAATGGGAGAATTTCTCTAGCAGGAAGCCAACACGTGCTGCGCGCGCAGGGTGCTACTGTCGCAGGCTCCCAAAATCCACCAAAATGTGGAGAACAAGGTGGAATAACATGCCAAGAAGATGTTAATAACATGGTAACAAGAAGTTGATTAATACGCATAGAATGGCATTAAAAAAACTTACATTCCAATGCCTTTAAATGCGTACTAATTGCATTTTTGTCCTAAATGCCATTGAATGCGCTTTATTGAATAAAACTAGCCTCCGTTTAATGCGTTTGAATTCGCACATATGTGAAGGCATTAAACTGTCTACTTGATAATGCTGTTGCAAAAAATTTAGTTAATGCCTTTTAATTCAGTTGAACGGTTTTCCAGCTCCAATGCCATACAATGCGTTTTACAAAAAAAGTAGAAAATAGGTTCTATGCCGTTTAATGCGGTTCAATGCCATTTAATGCGCATTCAATGGCATTTCGGACAAAAATGCATTTAGTACGAATTTAAAGGCATTGAAACGTAAGCCCTAACAATGCCGACTCTCCCCTATTTGAATAATAATTACTTCAATAACTTTAAGATTCCCTCAATTCACTCAATAACAAGTCAACGATAAAATCCTATTATAAAAAGAACATACTTTCAGCTAACTTCATAGCGTTACCTCAATTTCTGACGTCAGCGTTACCACTGGTTACGCATGAAGTGAGCAGTAAGCTTAATGACGTAAAATATTTCAAATACGAAAAACGCGCGCTTAAGCGCGCGATTGGACTCGTAGTATAAAAACGGCGCAAACCCATGACATGGGCGTTGGCTCGAGAGAAACTAGAGACGAAATTCTCAAAGACTCACAAATAGTCATGACATAGAAATACAAATATTTATGTTTAAGGGCTGTCGGAAGTTACCCATTTTAAAAACTCGCGTGCATGATTCAGAAGAAACTATTGGACCGATCGGGCTGAAATTTGGATATATCATTCTACACATATGTCGCTATCCTAATTTGGAAATGCACGTGCGGCGTGTTCGAGATGCTTATGTTGTTATGCGTTTTTCGATCTGTTCTCCATATTTGTGACCAAAATAACGATTAACCCAACAATTCTACATATATTTATTATAAGAATTTGCACTTTTTAGAAAATCAATTTTTCAAAAATGTTCTTTTCTTAAATAGGATTAAGGGCGATGGACTTACAGGCACTATGTGTCAACATCGCAATTTTGTAGTACATTTGCACATCAATTCCATTCGAACGTATTTAAGGATCAAATCGGAGAAAAATCAAATTTCTTTGGGCCTTAAAAAACTCTAATGTGGCAGGAGCATGCGTATTTGCTTAGTTTTTTTTTAAAAAGGGGGGAAAAAATTTTTAATAATTCAAATATTTAAAAAAGTGACAGAAAATAAAATGGGGGGGGGGGGTTGAAAGAGAGACAGAAGATCCTAGTGTTTTAAAAAATCCTCTTTTTTCGAATTAGCCGTACTCGAGTTGCACTCGCGACTTTTTAATATGATTTCATCGCCACGAGGGCTTTTATTTGTCACTTTATATCACTCAACAACGCGAGAAACCGTGAAAATTGCGAAAAAATACAGTATGAATCCGAAACGAAAAGAGGACGCGTGAGAAACTTATTTTCGTCAGCTACTTAGCGGACTAAGTCAGTACGCGTCAACTCAATTATCGGTAAAACAGGCATGGCGGGAATTTCAAGCATGAATAAAAATCTAAGTATTTTATTTTGGAGTTATTTTTGTTTATTTTTTAACAAAGTGAACCTGAATAATAATAAAAAAATAGCTAGGATGATATAAGTGTATTTTATATGAAATGAGTGAATTATTTAAGCCTCATTAGAACAAAAAGGAAGCAAAGCATGAAATTAATGAGGTCGCTGAGAGCAAGTAGGAGTAATAAATGGGTCATTCCATATAATATTTACATCTGAAAAATTGTAACGAGTGATTACGCCTATGTGCATACCGCACCCATACTCGTTACCGCACCTCACAGTCACCATCCCCGCTCCACTACTCCTGCATTAGACTCTCATTACCTAACATCGGTTCCCCTTTCCAAGCCGTCTGCTCGCCAGACAGGTTCCATAAAACCACCCACGGGAGAACAATTCAGCAGTCTAGCTGGGCGAGACTCACCGAGCACATCGGAGAGCTCCCGCCTGGTGAGAACTCACGTACTTTTCCTACCGACAGGAGCATCTGTGGTAGGCAAAGCACCGACGAAATCCCAAGGCATAGGCGCATCTATCCTTGTCGATTCCCGTACTCTTTTGTATGGGGAATTGCCAACGCTCAGGCGCACCTGTCGTTGTCGTTGTTATTAGGATTGTCTAAGACTGTGGAAATCCATGATAAAATATTAATAAATAGGAGCATTTATTATTAATATTTTCCACCCGAGAATACTTTTCTATTCCTTTTCCTGTAAATCCTGTCCATTTAATTACAAAGCGATAGAAATTAATTTACACTCAACAGGCGCATCTGTGAGTGATAAATTAAACCGACGGATAATATTTAGTAGGAGCACCTACAAATATTATCTACTAAACGCATTGGAGATTTATACATCCGAAAACTTACACTATTTTCCTATCAGTCCTCCCTTCTCTCCGTACCGTCAAAACCGCTGAAGTAAGAGAGCTGAGATGATAATATTGTATTCCACGAAATCTCCTGTATGTCCAATCCGTTCACGAATCTGTCAATTTGTACTTCATCTAATGAAACCGTAAAATATATGATTACAGGACGAATAATCACTTTCCGCCTTCGTTCAGAAAGACACATTCAACTTCAGACAAACACATTTAACTTCAGATAAACACACTCACAGACATCAAAATCAGTCACATAAATTCCAGTTTCATTCTTTTTGTCATTTGTTTAGATTCACACAGTTAGATTTGTAAGATTTAGGGAATAAATACTCGTTGTTATAATTTTACAGAAAAACAAAGTTGTTCGATTTTTATTTGACTATCTTAAAAACCTGACCCTGGCTCGACTGAAGCATCCGCTAAGATAGTTATAAATTTTAAGATCTTTTCAGGAAAAATCCGAACGTTACAAAATAAAATCCTATTTTACGGAAAGACCGCTTGTTGAAAACATTTGCGTTATGTATTATATATTATATAATACACGTATATATCTTTATTTATTTACTTCTTTATATTTAGAATAAAAGAGTTTATATTTATTTATATTGTTTTTTATTTTTTATCTAAAAAAAAACGATAAACGAATCAATTTTTCCATCCATCTTTGATTCCACCTGGAAATTAAATTTTTTTATATGACTATATTTTTTTTATATAAAATTGTTTACGAACTAGAAGATTAAAAAAATTTTTCAATTTTTTTCTACTCTAAGTGTTTCAAAAATTGTAATTTTAAAATTTTGCTTATCAGGTCGAGATCGGTTTCTCGATTGCAAAAAGGGGGGGCTAGAGTCTCATTTTTTGCAAAAACTGATAGTTTTGTTTAAATAAAAGATTTGAGATACGAGAAAAAAGAAGGGTTCAGACAATATTTTAGAAAGAGTGAGCAATACTTACAGATGTCAAAATCCCTTTTTGATGGAAAGTATATGAGAATAATGTCTCTTTTGCTGTTTTGGAGATTGAAAGCGGAAAAACGTCAAACGACGTGCACGCCAAGTCCGAAGAAGCATATTGGAGATTCCGCCGGTAAGCAGTTGTGCTGACATATCGACGTTGCCGGGTATTTCAAATGTTAATTAAAAATGAATGTGAGATAGTTCTTTAATATTTTTCTCCATTTCTTTGGAAGAAAAAATAAAATAAATTGTATTTCTT
Organism: Synergus umbraculus; assembly: GCA_900474325.1. Taxonomy (NCBI): domain Eukaryota; kingdom Metazoa; phylum Arthropoda; class Insecta; order Hymenoptera; family Cynipidae; genus Synergus; species Synergus umbraculus. The sequence continues at coordinate 10,230 of UCOK01011622.1, forward strand.
TTATTCATTTTTAATTAACATTTGAAATACCCGCTGCGGAATGTCCAATGTGCTTCGTCGGACTTGGCGTGCGCGTCGTTTGATGTTTTTCCGCTTTCAAACTCCAAAACAGCAAGAGAGACATTGTTCTCATTTACTTTCCACCCGAAGAATCATGTGAAACTACCCTGCTAAAAATGCCAGATAGGATCCGATAAAGACCCATACACAACCGGATAAGGTTCCAGATATATCATTTCGGAATCTAATGCGCTCCTATCTGGTCCTTACGCGGTTCGTAATATCATCCGCGATAACATAGCGGCTTTATCCGGATTGTATTCGAAATAACAAAACAAAAATATATTGAATAAAGTCAAAAATGGCACTTTATACGGCCATATCCAGAACTTGGTCGGAAAATAATTTGGGTGATGGTTTTCATCAAAGACCGAAAACGCCTTTCTATCCGTCGCTATCCGGCTCTTAAGAGAACACCATATATAGAAAATTGAATTATTTCCATAGCGGATACTTATACGGCTCTATCTGAAATTTGATCGGAAATTAAGATGGGTGATGGTTTTCATCAAAGACCGAAAACGCCTTTTTATCCGTATTAATTGAATTATTATCCGTCAAGAACGTGAACACGGACGGATGTTGACTAAAATTTTTTTGAAAATGTAAAAATTGTAAAAAAAAAACCCGGGTTTAAAAACTTGCTGGTATGTATTACCCTTTCTGAGTGTAATACGTCACCTCCAGATAAGAAAGACTCGTTTAGGATATATTTCAGTATTTCACATATAATCGGATAAAAAATCGCAGACAGACACGACAAATTGTCGACACGGATAAAGTTCCGTATATAACCGTATAGAAAGATAGGACACAAAAACACTATAAGTATTCGGATAGAACCCGATGAAACCCGTATAGGACTTTACTTGACACCGAAAATATTTCGTATACAACTGGATAAGAAACCAGATAAAACAAATTGTCGGCACCGACAAAGTTCCGTATAGAACTGTAGTAAAAGTCTGACACAAAAAAGTATAAGTACCGGATAGAAACCGATAAAAACCGTATACAGCTTTACATGACACCGAAACTATTTCGTATACAACCGGATAAAAAACCAGATAGGAAAAATTTTCGACACCAACAAAGTTCCATATAGAATCAGATTTGAAGACAGACACAAAAACCATATAAAAATCCGGATAGATGCGACGAAATTCCGAATCCTATCCGTGTCTATCGGTTCCTATCTGGAACTTTTAGCAGGGTAATTAAGTATTTTCACCTTTTCCCACGGGAATAGTATTATTCCCAAAAAAAATTCCGAGTTTGTTTATCTATTCGCCAGTGCAGTGATTTACCTGTTTTAGAAGCAAAAAGGGATTTTGACATCTGTAAGTATTGCTCACTCTTTCTAAATATTGTCTGAATCCTTCTTTTTTCTCGTATCTCAAATCTGTTATTTAAACAAAACTATCAGTTTTTGCAAAAAATGAGACACTGTAGCCCCCCTTTTTGTAATCGAGAAACTGATCTCGAAGGAAAGACCCGTCAAAAAATGTATATTTGCAAATTTGTCATCTAAAGTAAATCGTGAGGTGGGAGATTCGAGTGATTCTACATGAAAGTTTTCAAATTTCAATCCAACAAATTTCCAATTCAACAAATCCAATTCAAATTTCGCTCCAACAGCCTTAAGTACGTTCGAATGGAATTGATGTGCAAATACATTGCAAAATTATGACATTGCAAAAAAATGTCAATTTTCCCGTCTAAGTCCATCGTCCTTAACCTAAGTAATTCGTGACGACATGGAGCACATATTTTTCGTGTGTGACTGTTGGGCCGTGCTAAATAAGATTGTGACAGAACAGAAGCTGGGATCTCTGGGACTGTGTTCTCAAACGGATCTGCCTGCGCGCGCAGTACGTGTTGGCTACCTCCTGGAGAAATTCTGCAATTGACTGTAATCTCGCGAGCGATTCAAAATCGAATTAAATGGACCAATGGAAGAACTTCTCCAGCGCTAAGCCAAAACAATGTGCGCGCACGCAGCCCCGTTTGAGAGCACTGCTCTGGGAGGAACTCTCTACATATGCAGAAAAGATCCTACGCCAGAAGACGAGAAAAGCAAACCTAGTAGCAGCAACACTAAGAAAACCAGCAACCACCAATATCTCAGAACTTGCGAAATGATTTTTAAAAATATTGCATTAAATAATTTTTATGTACATTTGTAATTTTTTTCAATTTATTTTTTGCGTATAAGTTTTCAAATAATCAAAATTCAAAGCTTATGTAAAGGAAAGATAAATCCTTTGCATCGAGATGACTCGATTGACCTATAGGATTAATGCATTTAATTTGATTATAAAGGAAGTGATGATTTTGTTTGTAATTTTGAAAAATTTCGTTCTTATATATGTTTCCAATAAATAAAATACAATGCTAATGTCAAAAAGTAATAGGTTTTTTACAACGCAAAAAATCAAGTAATTAATTAATACATTTTATTTAAAAATATGAATGATGACATCGAAAGATTCTTTGCTTCGAGAAAAAAGAATTACATTTATTTGTTAATATTTAGGAAGCAAATGCATTTGTAACTTCATCTTAATGAGGAAGCAAAATGCTCAAAAATGAGCACAAAAAAAATATAAATATATTTAAATGGAGTACTCGAGATCGAATTCACAGCTAGTTTAAAAAGATGCAGTAAGTAAAAGTTCATTGATGTAAAATAAACTTTAGGGAAAAACATTTAAAAAACGGATAGTAATACCCTGAACTTATCCGAGCGAAATTTTCAAGAGCCTCCACGGACTTTTTCCGTGAGTCTCCTCGCGATTTGCCTTTCTGCCTATTGACATGTTCCCCTACAGAGAAATCGCACGAAAACTCACGGAAATATTCCGTGGAGGCTCTTGGAAATTTCACTCGACTAAGTTCATAATATTAAAGCATAGCAGCTCTTGCTATTAAGGGCGTTGGATAATCGGAACTTGTAACTTTTTTCGGATGCCCCCCATTTTCATTACGGCCCTGTCCTCTGAAACGCATGAGAAAAGATATGGGGAGTTTGAGAGACACAACTTGAATGTTTTTTTGTAGACACAACACAGACTGTAAATCCAAAAAACGCGATGTAAAAATTTTTGACGGAAATAAACTTTATTATTACGACGCGAATTTCACGATTCAATGCGAAAAAAGAGAGGAATACCGAATATGTGACGTGCGCCGAGGAAAGGGGTTTTACGCCGCAAATGAAGATTTTACATGGCGAGCGTTCGAAGTTGAGCGGATAGATGCGACTTTTAGGAGAGAGGGAAGACTCACGTAATATACCCTCTCTACTTACTACTACATTCTCACGCCTAGGTAGGGCGTAGACGCGGCTTACGGACGCGAAGATGTAGTGGTGAGTGGTGGGGGGTATTTCACGGGATCTGGAATTCTCGAGCAGCAGTCCGATTTCTCGCGTAACTAACAACCCATTTATTAGCAAAAGTAACGCTCAGATTTTTTTTTATGGTTTCATTAAAAAGACCAACTCAAAAACTATCCAAAAGTGTAAAAACCTCAAAATCGAATTTTCCGACGTAAGAACCCTTTCCTCGGCGCACGTCACATATACTTATAAAATTTTCGCCAACTAGACGATGTAAGATGACAGGTGATGAGGTAGGGGAGTAGGGGAAGTCGATTTAGCAGCATGAAGAAATGCCGGGAAAACGAGATGGTAAGTTTGAAACACACTTGAATGTTTGAAACTTGAATGTTTTTTTATAGACAAAACAAAAACTGTAAATAAAAAAACGCGTTGTACAAAATTTTTGAAGGAAATAAACTTTATTATTACGACGCGAATTTCACGACTCGATACGAAAGAAGAAAGGAATATACTTATAAAATTTTCGTCAACTAACAAACGATGAAATTACCGACCGAAATTTTCTAGTACAAACCATTACCGTTATTGCCTCGTGAGCGCGTTTTTTTGATTTACAGTCTGTGTTGTGTCTCTAAAAAAAAATTCAAGTTGTTTCTTTGAAACTTCCCATATCTTTTCTCATGCGTTTCACAGGACAAGGCCGTAATGAAAATGGGGGGCACCCGAAAAAAATTACAAGTTCCGATTATCCAACGCCCTTAAGTGCAGTAATTCTTGGCATTTTTTATATGAGCTGTGCTTATTTTCCGTGGGGTTGCATCGTGCTATTAGTAGAAGCATCCATGAATGTATTCCAAAACATAATACTTGCAATTAAAACATGACATGTGTTCACAAGATAATGCCTAGATTTTTCTCTCCGGGTACGAGTTCTTTTTACCTATTTCTAGATCTCTTACTACTATTTTTTTTCGCACTGTTTGTAGGTCGAGTTTTATTTGTGTCTTTATTGCAATTGATATTATCTTTTATTGGTGTAACAATATGTTCCAGACTACCGTTGGTCACTGGTCCATTGGTAAATTGTGTGTTAGTATCTGGAATACAAACAGTTCCATTTTGAGCATATCCAGTGGGAACAGATGTGTGATTTTTGCCGCTGGTTTCTTTACTGTTACCAGAAGTCACATTAGAATTTCCAAAATTGCAATTATCCTCACTGCCGCTGTTTCCAATTTGTGACTCCGACTCACTATACCGATCCACTGTAATGAAGAAATCTAATTAACAATGAACATTATAGGTTATACTATTACTGATTAAGAAAATTAGTAAATTTGCAGAAACATACGTGTAAACATTCTACGCAGTCAAGTAATAACATGTACGGGTTAAGAGCGTTGGATAATCGGGACTTGTAACTTTCTTCGGGTGCCCCTCATTTTCATTACGGCCCTGTCCTCTGAAACGCATGAGAAAAGATATGGAGAGTTTGAAAGACACAACTTGAATGTTTTTTTATAGACACAACACAGACTGTAAATCAAAAAAACGCGATATAAAAAATTTTTGACGGAAATAAACTTTATTATTAGGACGCAAATTTCACGATCCGATGCGGAAAAAGAGAGGAATGTACTTATAAAATTTTCGCCAACTAGACGATGTAAGATGACGGGTGATGAGGTAGGGGGTAAGGGAAGTCGATGTAGCAGAAGGAAGAAATGCCGAGAAAAAGAGAATGAGAAAAAGAGAAAACTTGAATGTTTTTTTAGACACAACACAGACTGTAAATCAAAAAAAACGCGATGTAAAAGATTTTTGACGAAAATAAACTTTATTATTACGACGCGAATTTCACGACCCGATGCGGAAAAAGAAAGTAATATACTTATAAAACTTTCGTCAACTAGACGATGAAAGGCAACAGGTCATGAGGTAGGACGGCAGGGGAAGTCGATTTAGTAGCGCGTTCACGAGGCGATAGCGGTAATTGTTTGTATTAGAAAATTTCGGTCGGTAATGTCATCGTCTAGTTGACGAAAATTTTATAAGTATATTCCTTTCTTCTTTCGCATCGGGTCGTGAAATTTGCGTCGTAATAATAAAGTTTATTTCCGTCAAAAATTTTTTACATCGCGTTTTTTTGATTTACAGTCTGTGTTGTGTCTATAAAAAAACATTCAAGTTGTGTCTTTCAAACTCCCCATATCTTTTCTTATGCATTTCAGAGGACAGGGCCGTAATGAAAATGAGGGGCACCCGAAAAAAGTTACAAGTCCCAATTATCCAACGCCATTAATTTATACAAAAATTTATTTAAGCACCTATAAAGAATGAATATTTAAAAGTGTACAAGAACCATTTTTTGAAATCTGTTAAAATTTTTTTTTAATCTACAATCTAAGGTTTTGTCATTTTGTTGTCAAACTCAGTGCGAAATTCGAAATATATACATTGTGACGTTGCAGATTTTCAATCTGTAACGTTAAAAGATATAGTTATCTGGCACTGGAGGCAGTATTTATTTGGGAAGTATTTTTACTAGCGTCGTTCGATAATTAACAAACAGAAAAGGAGCCACCCCGGTAAGAAGGCTTGAATAGAATAAAATAAATTTAAGATTGTAAGGTAAAAGTAGAGATAATTCTATTGATTTTAATACCTGATCTTCCCTTTAGTCTTCAATGTACAAAAATAAAATTGGTTATCTGAAAAATCTAATTTCCGGCTATTTACATATCGTTAATGACACCTCTCTCGTATTCCATAAAGCAGGATAAAAATTTGAAGTGTATTTAATTCAGTCTAATTCACTCACGAAATGTGCGCATCAAATTGTTTGACTTATTCATTCTTGAATATTAGGAAGGATCTATTCAGTTGAATTCAATTTTGCACTGCAGATAGATCAAGTGATTTGAATACAAGAAATTTGAATTGGTTTAATGTGTAATGTATTATCCTCAATGAGAATCACATGAAACTGAATTGGGTGTAATACATTTTGTGATACCTAAACATAATTTATATGAAATGTAGATAACTTTACTTTTCACATGATTTTAAGGGGTTATCCCCACTTGCAAATTTCAAAAAATCGATTTTTTTATTGCATTTTTTTGAAGTATAAGTATCTGAGAATATGTCCTGAAAATTTCAAGTCGATCCGAACAAAATTGACTGAGATATGAGCGTTGAAAGATAAGAATCCGTTGTGTAAACGACCGGCTAGTCTGCCGCCTGGCGTGAAGGAAGAATGTTACGAAGGCAACACCAAATTTCCGTTTTGCAAGCGGCACCGTCGGCGGAAGAACTTCTGTATGGACCCGGAATAGATGACTCTATGTAAGTTTAAAAAAAAAAATTATTTTCTTCGTGTAAACTGAAATTGAAATTTTAAACGCGTTTTTCTCGAAATGGCATTGCTGAAGTCGGTGACCAAGATTACTCGAACACTAATGAACCGATCTTCTTGAAATTTTGCAGGCTTATTTAATACATAAAAATGTAGTCTTTAATCGTTCGATTTTTTTTACGTTAAAATCGAACCATTGACTTTGATTATCCGCCATTTTGTGAAAAATGAATATTTTTTTTAATTCTTCGATTAAAGACTAGTTTATACTTATATTTGACTAAATCCATCCACATTTTTTTTCAGATGATCCACCTCGCCGCAATGTTGGTCACCGCAAACCGTATCATTGAAAACATTATTCCATTGACGGCCATTTGCCACTCAACAATGTAATATTTTTCAATAAAAAAATTACTGAAAGTTCTTCAAGATGTGTTCTTTAAGATGATATAGTGATCGATTAAAAAAGTTTTGTAGTTTTCTTTAAAAAAAATCATGAAAAAGGCCTTTTTTTTGCGCTACAAGTAGGGGTAACCCCTTAATAAGTATACATGTATAGTATAAGAAATATTTTACCAATTGTCAGTAAATTGTGTATAAATTATAATTTTATTTTTCAAAGTGTATTAACAGAGATAGCAGTTGCTTCTTTCTAATATAAGAGAACGGAGGGAAAATCAGGTATTCACTGGAATTGCAATTTTCAATCCTATTCTATTCAAGCTTTCTTCCTGGGATACCACGAAATTTCAGAGCACTCTCGAAAATCTAGGTTAAAATCTGATTGCTTTATGAATGTGTATTCTTTATGTAATCCTCGAGCCACTCCGACCAATGAAGGATATCAAAGAAATCAAGGAATTGGATTTTTGTGAAGTATGTTTTAATAATCGATTAAGAAGGAAGGAAGACGCCCGTAATCTCTCAAAGTGCAGTCCGGTGTCGGCAGAAAACGTCGGCTTAAGGCATGTATTACTTACCCGATCCCTACCTTACCGACATTTTTTATCTGTAACGCTACGTCTACATTTATAAAGATATCAAATTCAAAATTTATAAAATTAAAGAAAATATGCTAATGTATGTTTGTCTGATCTTCAATTATTGTAAAAATAAAAAAAATTTTGTTGAAAATTTTTTTTTTAAAATGTTAATATTTAGAACCAAAAAAACGTACCTTAAGGCTTTAGCTTCAAATATAGAAATTTTCAATGTGGTATCTCAATAAATGTAGACGTAGCGTTACAGAGAAAACATGTCGGTAAGGTAGGGATCGGGTAAGTAATACATGCCCTTAAAGCAGAAACTCATGAGAGTGACAGAGATAGACAGATCAGTGTGCCTCTTTCACTCTCATGAGTTTCTATTTTACGCTGAAGTTATCTGTCGACATGGGACTGCACCATCAGGCTGCAAATCTGCCGCCTGAATTTTCTATTTCGGAGCTCGGACAGTGTTACATCTGTCAATCGATTATCCACACATAATCTTCGAATTTTTGAGAACACTTTATGTGAATGCTCAGACCCTCAGACATTCCGTGGACTCGCTATAAACTTTTTGAAGTGAAAGTGCAGGGCATATCAGTCACTAGATATTGCGGTGACTCGTGATTGAACTATGTTACTAGTCGCATGATTTGAGTGACTATCGTGATTAGCACTCTCCATGAAGGTATATCCCACAATAGGATTTTAGAAACCGACGTAACATAGACCACATGACATGGTATAGAGTTTACGTCGTGAGCGCGAATCTATATTACCAACTGCAGAATTTTTATTGCGTTGGTGTTTGGCTGTACAAATACGACAAATACAAATTCTGTAGTTGGTAATAGATGCGCGTGCACGACGTAAACTCTATGCCATATCATGTCGTATGTTACGTCGGATTCTAAAATCCTATTGTGGACAGACCTTGATGTAAGAATATATGGATGGAGCACAAAGTCCCAACTTTGGCAAGGGGAATGTGCCAGTTAAGTTGTGAAGGGGGCATGGAGCGGCCATATTACTTAGGGAAGTTTTGAAGCCTCTGATTGGCTGATTTGTTGCTTGGCTTATGATAGGTTAACGGAAGTCGCAGTTTACACATACAATGATAGATTTTAAAAACCCACACTAAAATCACAGCTAATCAAAAAGCCAAGAAATTTCCCACGGTAATATGGCCGCTATACTCGGCTTGGGCTCCATGAATATATTCTTACATCCATGGGCACTCTCTTTCTAGAAGTCTGGTTGGCAAGAAGCCCTTTTTAAATTGTCGGTATAATTTCGAATTGAAAGAAGCCGAAGTGGCTCTAAAATTTTGTAATTTGGATATATATTTGGAATCTTTTCTTGGATGGCAAAGGTACAATTTACTTATGTTCTGGCAAGCACAGCAAAGTGATCAGTAGTATCTTTAAAATTGTGATTTTGGAGTCACTTTGACACATATGATTGACCATTTTCGTTATTCAGTGAGCTTTTTCTCTTATTTGAATCATTTCGGGAGTTTTGCTAAATTTAGCAAATTGTTTTTCAAGTTGAATTCGGTCTGAATTCTTTCCACTGTGCTCTTTAAATACCTACAACCTTAATCGTGCTGTTTCTTGGCAGCAGAAAACAGAAAGCAGAATATCGTAAGAATGAAAGAGACAAATACAGTCACTCTCTCTTGCACTCTTATGATTCTCTGCTCTATGCTTTGCGTTTTCTGCTGCCATAGGACGGCACCCTGAGATTTACAATAAAATCTTGTAAAAAACGAAATGGAGCAGTTGATAGTATAGGAGATATAGCGTTTAATTGGAGCGTACCTCTCGCCGAGACGCACAGTGAGGTAAAATCGGAAAACGAGATTCAAAATGACATTTAGAACACAATTATACATCGATTTTAGTTCTTAATTTTTTTAAATTCAGAACTAAATTCTTCAGAAGATGGTCAGAGTAGATTTTTTATTTTTTTTGTTTATTTAATTATTATGTTAATTCAAACAGCGAAAAAAATGTCGATTTTTAAAATTTTATTTTTTATCTTCTAGACAAAATTTTTCTTATACTTTTCGTTGCTTGGATTTAAGGGAATGTGTTACTTACCATATGAGCAAGTTTTTAAACCCGGGTTTTTTCCTACAATTTTTACATTTTCAAAAAAATTATAGTCAACATCCGTCAATTGTGAAATTGTAAAAATTGTAGAAAAAAAACGGGTTTAAAAACTTGTTCATATGGTAAGTAACACATACCCTTAATGCACAACGATATAGGAAAGTTAAAAAATTGTTAACTTGCACAGTCAATTGTTGCACAGTTACAAATTGTGTTAACAAATAAACGACATTAGGGGTTATTCGTCATTGAGGTATATTTCTATCCTACAACCGCTTGCTTTCATCGATCAAAATGAAACTTCTTTGGACCTCGAAAAACTCTAATGTGGCAGGAGTATGTGTATTGGCTTAGTTTTTTGAAAAAGGGGGAGAACATTTTTAATATAAGTTTTTAATATAAGTGACAGAAGATATACCTGTTTTAGAAAATCCTCTTTTTTACAATTATTCGCACTCGATTTGCACTCGCGATTTTTTTACATGATTTTATTGCCACGAGGGTCTTTATTTGTCACTTTATATCACTCAACAACGAAAGAAACAGTGAAAAAACACAATTATGAATCCGAAACAACAAGAGGACACGTGAGGAACTTATTTTGCGTGGACTGTATGTACCATGTCGTCTGCTACTTGGTGGACTATGTCACTACGCATCAACTCAATTATCGTTAAAACAGGCCTCATTAATTTCATCCTTTGCTTCCTTTTTGTTCTAATGTGGCTTAAAAAATTCACTCATTTCATATAAAATGCATTTATATCATCCAAGCTATTTTTAATAATTATTCAGGTTCACTTTGTTTAGAAACAAACAAAAATAACTCCAAAATAAAATACTTAAATTTTTATTCATGCTTGAAATTCCCGCCATGCCTGTTTTACCGATAATTGAGTTGACGCCATGACGCGTGGTGACGTAGTTCGCCTGCCGCCAAGTAGTAGACGACCATGATACTTACAGTCCACGCAAAATAAGTTTTCCTCGCGCGTCCTCTTTTCGTGACGGATTCATAATTCTATTTTTTTGCAATTTTCACTGTTTCTCGCGTTGTTGAGTGATATAAAGTGACAAATAAAGATCATCGTGGCAATAAAAACATGTAAAAAAATCGCGGATCGAGTGCGGATAATTATAAAAAAGAGGATTTTCTAAAACAGGTAGGTCTTCCATCACTTATATTAAAAACTTATATTAAACATGTTCTCCTCCTTTTTTCAAAAAACTAAGCCAATACACATACTCCTGCCACATTAAAGTTTTTCGAGGCCCAAAGAAATTTCATTTTGATCCGATTTGCTCCTCAAATACGGTCGAATGGAATTGATGTGCAAATGCACGAAAAAATTGCGACGTTGACAAAGGTCAACGAAAAAATTTTAGGGCGTCTCGCCCTAACCTCAAAAAACTTGAAAAAATAAGTATTTCCTGTTTTGGGGATGAGGCATATTAATTCTGATGTTTTTCGATGCACTGAATTCGAATTAGCTGTCAGAATTGATCCCTGACCTGGACCTTTAACACTAATCTCTAAAAAAAACTCAATAAATCCTACTCTAAAAAGATCATACGTATCGATAATCGAAAAGTCTAACGCTGAAATGCGTGGACCCGATTCTTTATTAGTAAATACAGTTCGTGACGTCATAGAGGGAAGATAGGTATAGAGGCGACATTGCAGCGGAAATCTTGTGGCATATTTAGGGGAGCGAGACGTGAGGAGAAGGCTTAGTTATTCTGCCAACAGCGTGATGGCGCTGTTCTAATATGAATTTTTAAGAGCGACCTCACGCTCTGGGCAGAACAACTAAACCTACCCCCACCGACCCCATCCCTATAACTCACATATAGAAAGTGTGCTAACGGTATAAGCTTGACAGTGTAAGTAGCATGGAGCTTCTGCTTTTGCCTGGATCTGGCGAGTTTTCATTTTTCAGGCTCTATCTGCGGCCAATACGCTACGATTGCTTAGTATTACGAATTATAATTATTAATTATAATTAATTAATAATAATTTATATTAATTTATTAATATCAATTGATTATTAATTATTATTAAAATAATTGCCAGAACATAATGAGAAGTTATAGTCGAAAAATCAATTTTACAAAAATTCAAAATCTACATAAAAATTTTAAAATTCAAAATTTTGAAAAATCCTTCGGCACGTTTTGAGATATTGGTAGTGCTAATATACCCTACAAATTTCATCAAATTATATTCAACTGTCTTTAAGATAATAGGGCGACAAAAAATTCAGACATCCATACATACACACATCCGCACACACACATAAACATCCACACACACATGAATACATCTGGACAATTGATTACAGTGTTGTATTAGACATTTATCACGTGAGGAAAGTTTAATTAAACGATTTTAAAAATATTAGAAAATATATCGAAAACAAAGCTTCCCCTATGAGGAAGCAAAAACGATTTATTTTCGCTTGGAAACGCCCAAAATTTGCATTTTTTTATATAATTTGTTTATAAAATAAAAAAATAACATTTAAGGGCAATGGACTTACTTATTGGAAGAAAACAGGATTCTCGGGGTCTCTCAGTCTTTTCAATTCAATGAGTATGAATTATTTTTTTTTACTAGGATATGTCGCGTTCCCAGATCACGACAATTTTTTTTTGTGTGGCTGTGTTATATTTCCAATAACGTTTTCTGAAAACTTTCTTGCCATCTATCAATTTTTGTTTATTTCGTAAACAATTTATGTAAAAAAATGTACATTTTGGGTGTTTTTGAGCGAAAAGAAACTGTTTTAACTTCTGAACTTGCTAAAATTATATTGTCAATGATGTTTTTTGAAAAAATTTCACCATGAATTAATATGTGCTTATTTTATATCTAAACATATTATCCTATTATAAAAAGATGATGAGGTCGAAGTCGAAAAAACCTAACGCCCTTTTCGGCAATCTGATTCGTTGTCGCTTTTGTGCTGAAATATGTTAATAGGCTATGTTACCGACACGCAGTTGAGAAGGGTTCGGAAGTTACGTGCCACTATTAGGTTTTAGATATTTCACATATAGCGCTAATTTTATAAATAAAAATGGCGTTGAAGAAAAAAGGTAGAGAAAAATAAAATTAACAAAAATTTTGTACTAAAACGTATGAAACATAAAATAGTATCACACGATATTTATTATTTTCAAATATAAAATCGAACGCGGGCGTTCGTGCGCGTGTTTGTCTTTTTTTATAGTTATATTTCATGATATATTATTTATTTATTTTTCAAATCTATGTTAATACAGAAAATTTGTTGCTATCTCTCAAATAAAAAAATTGTTAAACTTCTTACTTTATATGAGGGTTTTATCCAACTGGTTAGTTATTTTTAATGATTTAATGAGGACAATTTATTTACGAAGTTATGAGTACTTGAATTTGGAAATCTGAAAAAATTTTGAACATTTTAACGTTGAATGATAAAGGGACATGGTAAAGGGGAATGGTAAAGGGCAATGGTAAAAGGATATGACAAAAGGAAATGGTAAAGGGAAATTTTGAAGGGAAATGGTAAAGGGAATTGTAAAGGGAAATGGAAAAGGGAATGGTGAAGGAGATTGGTAAAGGGAAAAGCCAAAGGGAAATGGTAAAGGGAATGGCTAAAGCAAATGGTAAATGGAAATGGGGAATGGTAAAGGAAAATGGCAAATTGGATGTTGAAGGGGAATGGAAAAGGTAATGGTAAAGCGAAATGGCAAAGGGAATGGTGAATGGTAAAGGAAAAAGGCAAAGGAGATGTTGAAGGGGAATGGAAAAGGAAATGGTAAAGGCAAATGGTAAAGGGGAATGTTAAAGGGAAATGGTAAAGGGAATTGTAAAGGGAAATGGCAAAGGGAATGGTAAAGTGGATTTGTAAAGGGAAATGGTAAAGAAAAATACCAGAGGGGAATGGTGAAGGGAATGGGAAAGGTATACCAAAGTATACGGAGCTGGAAGGAAAGCGGAGGTTCACCCTTATTATTAAAAAGCAATATTAGTTGTAGTATGTAATTATTTAGATTATACAATTAGGAAATTTTTTTTATAAATGTATATTATTCTTTGAAAGATGGTTAAGTATTTAAAATACATAAAAATCTTAATTATATAAATCTTAGAAAAGAAGAAATAAAATATCATAAATTATAACATTTATCTAGAGTAAAGTAAATGCGCGCGCGAAGCGCGCGTTCGAACTAGTATAAATAAATGCACATTTTGGGCGATTTTAAACGAAAATAAATCGTGTTTTCTTCTGACCCTGCTAAAATGATATTTCCATTAATGTTTTCTAAAAAATTTTTTTCCATCCTTCAATATTGCTGGATTATTTTATTAACATATTTTTTTTAGACAGATTTTAATATTTATTATTATAATAATATAATATTAGGTCTTTATCCCTTATAACATATTAATATTATAAATATTATAATTTAATATTTTAAAATATTATTATTTAAAAAAATGCCCTAGTGGTGAAAAAATGAACAACTATTTACTTTTACAAACGTTATAGGACGGCACAAGTCGCGCGACTCGCAGCCCACGTATGGTTACGGGAACGTGAAGGCGAGAGGTTTGCACCAATCAAACGCTATATCTCCGATAGGTACTATCAGCTGCACCGTTTTGTTCTTTACAGATTTTATGGTAAAAAAACCAAGCTTTCTTTTTAAATTATTAAAAAAAATAAAAAATGTCCCATTGAGAGAAAAACTCAAATAAACATTAAACTTAGTAATTTGCTTATGAAGTTAAACAAATAATAAAAATTAATATAATGGAATGAAAGGGCGTGAAAAATACTTTCGAAAGCACGCGTCAAAAATTCAAATCGTATTTTTAGAAAGGAAGTTATAGTCGTTTGAAACCAGGGTTTCTAGTTTCTCGACTTTTTTTATTTCTCGAGGCACGAGAATTCTGGAGTATCTCAAGAAATTTTGAAATTTTGAATAAAACACGATTTTATTTTCAAATTTTGGCTTTATTAGTATAACAAATTAGACTGATGTATTATTGGATGTATCCTTATAAAATAAGCTTTCAAAAATACAATAGCATTAACAGCATCATCTGACAGCCGATTTCTGATTTTGCTGACAATGTTTCCCGATAACGAGAAAACACGTTCGTTTTCTGCCGATGTTGGCTTAAGGGTGTTGGAAAATCGGACTTAGAATTTTTGCCATGTCAAATCCCGACTATGTACGGCACTTTCACCATATATAATTTTCCGAAGGTTTTTAAGAGAACAAGAAAAAAAACTCACCCAATATCCAGGGTTTATTGTAATCCTGATGCCAAATTTAATCGTTGTAGTATCCCTATTTTTGAAAATATGATTGTTTCGTTGGAAAATAATCATTTTCCGAAATGTTGAATTCCCAAAAGAACGCCGAATTGCGAGAGCGACACTTGTAAATAATTATTTTTCACAGAACACTAACACTTTAAGTAAAAAAGCGGCTAGTACTTCAGCCCAAATTAAAATGAATTTTTAATTTTCACTTTGAATTTCACGATCTGTTGCCGTAAAATATTACATTTTTCCACGAAAGTTCAAAATTTCTGTCATGAAAGAAAAATAAATAGCAGACGATTATTATTCGTCTATTATTTGATATTATATATCATCGCAGTACGTAATGCAACCGATAGGGAGCGACCAATTTGGTGCGCTTCGTCTGCCACCTGATCACGTCTGCTATTTATTTTTCTTCCATGAAAGAAATTTTGAACTTTCGTGGAAAAATGTAATATTTTACGGCAACAGATCGTGAAATTCAAAGTGAAAATTAAAAATTCATTTTAATTTGGGCTGAAGTACTAGCCGCTTTTTTACTTAAAGTGTTAGTGTTCTGTGAAAAATAATTATTTACAAGTGTCGCTCTCGCAATTCGGCGTTCTTTTGGGAATTCAACATTTCGGAAAATGATTATTTTCCAACGAAACAATCATATTTTCAAAAATAGGGATACTACAACGATTAAATTTGGCATCAGGATTACAATAAACCCTGGATATTGGGTGAGTTTTTTTTCTTGTTCTCTTAAAAACCTTCGGAAAATTATATATGGTGAAAGTGCCGTACATAATCGGGATTTCATATAGCAAAAATTCAGATAACAGAAATTCTATTTTTTACTAAATTTCTAATTATGTGAATGTGACTATTATACAACTCTTCGGTATATTTAATCAATGTCGTTTAGTTGCAACATTGAAAAATCCCTTCATTTTCATTGTTGCATGTTATAGGGTTGCACAGTGGTCGAAAAACCTAAAAAGCTGGCCAAAATATGAAGGAGTTATCAGAATTTCATAATTTTTGGTATACTTATGTTTTCTAGGTCCTTGATTACGAAAATCGTATCAGATTTTCAAAATTCAAAATGGCGGATCCAATATGGCGGACAAATTTTTGAAAAAATGATTGGATTTTCATAAAACTTGTTATTGGTGAGTTTTTAATGACGCTGATTACGAACCTGAAGCCCAATTTGCAATATTCAAAATGAAGGACGAGTTTTCAAAAAAATTAATGGATTTTCAAGAAACTTAATATCTGGGGGTTTTTGTAGTCGCTTCAGATTCGTTATCAGAGAACCCAACAATCCGAAGATGCCAATCTTTATGAAATCCCATTAATTATTTGAAAACTCATTCGCCACATTGGATTCAACATTCTAAATTTTGCAAATTGGGCTTCAGGTTCGTAATCAGCATCATTAAAAACTCTTTTGATACCACTTGACATGTCAGAAATATGACA
>UCOK01011638.1:0-11376 GCA_900474325.1 Synergus umbraculus
CCCTTGATATGTGTCTACTAACACATAATGAAATGGCAAATAATCGAAAATTACGAAAAATATTAAGCAGCCTGAAAAACTTTTAGAACCATAAATAAAATGGAATGGAGTCGTATTCTAAAGTATGCGGTCGGATGGAGTGCACTATAAGAATGCGCAACGTTGCATGCGCGATTTTTATTTTTTTTAACATTGTTACCCCCCTTAAAAAAATTCAAAAAAATATATGTTATAAAGGACATTCTAAAGATTCTTTAGGTAAAATATGAAAGTGGTCACTCGAGAACATAACCTCAAAAAAAATGTTTGAAAAATTCAAAAATTTTTTTTGACCTGTAATTTTTTTCGAAAAATTTTGTAATTTTTTCTTTGAAATAGTTGAAACTTGGTGGACCTTCAAACCTTATGGATACGAACTTGTGACATTAATTTCAGCTTTATACGTGCGGGGGCAGATTTCCCATGCTTATTCCGCTAGGCCCAATTTAGAGGATACTTTTTTCTCCGTGTTGGCTTAAGAGTTATTCGAGCTCAAAGTTTAATTATTATATAATTATTAATATTATCAAGTATAATTTTTAAGTAAATACTTATTTTATAAAATAAATCAAATTTGCAATATGGAAAATATGAAAATGGATTAAGGCTAATTATCCAAATGGTATCGTATTTCACCTGTACTTTCATTTTTTTATCTTGAATATCAGAAAAATATTTGTTTTATTAATTGAAAAATCATACATATTAATCTCAATTCCATGAATAACATTTATTTGCTTTCTTTGATCATAAATAAAAATTTCACAACGAAAATTTGATATATTTCATAAAATAAGTATTTACTTAATAATTATACTTTATAATATTAATAATTATATAATAATTAAACTTTGAGCTCGAATAACTCTTAAGCCAATAGATTTAGCGAAAAATCATGAGACCTTTTTTGTAGAAGATCAAATTTCCTATAAAATATGAAGCGAATTATTGCTTTTGATTCATTTGTCGCTGAGTTATAAAATTTTAAAAAACAAATGGAATTTTTCCCATGTTATTTCCATAAGAAACTTAGATTGGAGTGCGGACTATCTTGAAGTTAATATTAAGAGCTCAAACTTTCAGAGAATTTTTTTTATCTATTCACTCTTATTGCCGACACAGCAGCGGAAGGCGTTTATTATCAGAACGATGACCGAAGTGGACACTGCATAGCCATGGTTCGAAGTCTCAGCTAATCGATTTCATCGCTGGAAATCAACTTGACCAACCTGTCGGCTGTCGTGCGCGGAATATGTCAAGCAGTGACTGCCTTATCCTCGATCCTTCATGATGCTGACAAGAAAGGCTAATCTAAAACTCACTTTTACAGCCTTTCGAAGATATTGTCAAAAAATGAATGGAATATTTTATATTATAACTTGAAGAATCAGACCAAAACAGATGCCCGTAATTAAAGTTTTCGATAATTGACAATTGTGCAATGTTATTGCTTATGGTATTACATAGACGCTAATGAACTCTTATATTGATAACTTTTTTTATTACTAATTTGTACCTTTCTCAATCTGCCTGACTCAAAACGTTTCATCAGCAATCTAAAATTGGCCACTTTCCGTACGCTTTGCCCCGATAAAACTCTCGAAAAGCATATACTCACCAAGTGCGATAATTATGAGGATACATAGTGGGAACAGGAGATGTCAAACCCCTCAAAAGTGTTCAAAAGTCTATTTTTCGTTGGGATTGCATGAAACTTTGGATAGGGAGGTAGTTAAATTCAAACTCAAATTATTTATTTCTCATAAAAATAATTTTCAATTGGTTTTGACGATGGATTTAAAATCAGCTACCGAAAAAACACTTAAGAAATGATTTTTATAAAAAATTAATAATGAAAAAAAAATGTCACCATGTTGGTTCCTCCATTTTCAATTTGTAACATTTGACATTGTGTTCGAAATCAGCCACCTAAAAAACCTCCCAACTCATAATTTCATGCAAATCCGACGAAAAAAGTACTTTTATCCATTTTTGAGGATCTCCTTTCCTATTTTACTCGCTCATAGACACGTTTAAGGTAAAGTTTAAAACGTATATGTATAGAACATTAAACGAGCAAAAATGAGCAAAAATTAGCAAGACCCAAAATGACAACATGACCATTTCAATAGCGAGGTTAATTGAGGTTAATATGGTCAACTGGCAGAGAGTCGAATGTTATAAATAGAAATAATTAGATATTTAGATGCATCCCTGTAGCCATAATTATTAGTTAAAGTTCATTATTGTTTTGTTATCATTAAAAATAAAAATAAATTTGTAATATTGTTTTACATCTATATTCATGCATGAAAAGTTAGAATCTGTAATGGAAATTTTAATTGGAAAAACAAATTCTTAAAAAAAGGTGAAAACTTTGGTACTTATGAGGAAGTAAAAACAATTAAAAAAAAAATGTCGACGAACTTACATGGTTTTGACCGCAGTCGATTTATTTTCATGCTGTGTATCTCGAAAAGTATGAACTTTTTCAAAACTTCGTTTATTGAAATCTATAGAACTCCTTCAAATCTCGAATGTACTTTTTCTTTTTATATTCTTGTCAGAGAATGTATTACTTTTGTGTAAAATTTGACCCCTCCATTTTTTTTAAATGTCCACGTTTTGTGACACCCTGAACCTGAAAAACATGTTTTTACCAAAGTGTCTGTCTATCTGTAGATTTTATTTTGTGAACACGATAACTTTCGAAAGAATTGACCGTTTTTTTTATGATGATAATTCTAATTTTGAAAAGGGTTTTTGGATTTCTGAACAATTTTTCCCATGGTTTTGCCACGACACCCTTCATTTGTTAAATTGATATAAAGTTGAAGTAAGAAGAAGCTTACAATTCAACATTGTTATCCATTTCAGAAAGAGGAAATAAACGAATATTCCGTATATTTTCATGACTACGTTGCCTCTGTATAAATATTCCAGCTTTTGTTTTCACAGGCAGAGGAGTCACAGCGAAGAGTGAGTTTCCATGGTTCGCAGTGTGAAGGCCAGTCCATCCGTGTCCACGCTGACAAATGCATTTATCACGGTTTTCATTTCCCTGCCGCCAGTGTATGCAGCGAATAAAATTGACAATGAACCGCCAACACTAGACGTGTATCGATTATGCGGCACGGTGACATTATAATCTGACCATAGGAGTGGAAGGGAGAGGAAAGGTCGTTCTCTCAATCTCTCCGGTTCTCTCTTCGCCCACTGTGCTGGCATTAATGTCGAAACGTCGGAAGAAGAGCGCGTCCGCCCTCTCTTTTTATCTCTTTCTATATCTTTCCTTTTCTTTTCATCTCTTTTAGCCAAAGAATCGTAGGCGGGGTGGCACACACGAACAAGAGGATGACAAGGAAACGACAAGAGGGTGAAGGGAAATGCGTTTACTCGCATATATCCCGTGGAAGAAGAACGCATAAATCTCGACTAGGATCTGACTCATCGTCGAGCCCCAAAAACTTTCAGCGCATTTCTCCCTTCATGGTGCGTTGGTGCCATTAAACTGCGATTTCTTGATGACATGACCGGATGGGGTTCCAGAAGTCTCAAAGTTAGTATAACTAGACTAGGGGATTCCTTGTTCGTTTGCTCGTGGCTAATGATTCGTACTCCACGAAATTTAGCTGTCCGTGATGGAAATGACGCACACATTTTGCAGATTATGTCTACGTCAGACTCAGGCGCGAACATCAAGCGAGGGAGACTGTCGAGCTGAGAGTAATTAGGAATAGCAAATCAAGCGTTGACCTTTAAATTTGCATACTACAATATCGTCGGATATTACGAGGCTATTCGCTAAACTAATATTACAAAATCATAATCATCTTTTATTCTAGGAATACTTTTTCTTAATACAACAAAATACACAATATTTTTCCATCAATAACCTCAAATTCGAGGAGTATGTATGGGCATTTCTCTATAATTTTTCATTTTTGACATTTGAACAAAAAAAAATTTAGTGGCACTGTCCTCCAACCGATCTTATCCTCTTCTGTAGTCCCTAAAATAAGAGGAAAAATTGTGGAAACTCAGTTTTCAAGCTCGGTATATAAGAGAAAGCGGTAACAAAATAAATTAAAAAGCTTGTTAACTGTTTACTCTATAAAATTCATTTCACGACTGATATATAAGTATTCATATAAAAAGCGCAGTGATAGGAAAACAGATGTAGCATTTTTTTACGTGGTCCGTTTTGATTTCACAAAAAAAAGAAAATATAATATTTACCTAGATTTCAGAGTAAATATCACCTGCAACAAAAAATATCGTCATGGTAGAGGTGAACTTATCAACTTACTGTACCTTATTTTGTTTCGATGCAAAAAAATTAAATTTTATCCACAATAAGAGAAGAAATAGTTTCGACTTCTCAGAATTATCGCCTTGAAAACTCATTCGGACTCATTTATCATCATATTATACAAGAGTAGAAAAGTTTTCCAACATGCAATTCCACCTAGCTATTGATAAATAAGTGTGCCAGCCGAAAAAGTGATTTTTTCCCTTGAGTTTCTTTTCCGATACTATTTTTTCTAAAACTCTATACATTAGATCTATTTTATAGGTAGATGTTTTAGTTAGGTGCCGTTTTAGATAGTAGACCAAGTAGAATAAAGTGCACTTTTTATTTTTTTCAAAAACCAAACGGTAAAAAAATTACGAAAGTCATCTAAAAGTCATTTTTTTACTGTCATATTTTTTATGTCGTATTTTCTCGACAGGTAAAAACGACAGTGAAAAAGGACAGGTGAAAAACGACACGCCTGTCAGTTTTTCCCGACATTCCTTTTCGTAAGGGAATATTTGAAAACAAATTTTGTAATACCTCAATATTTTTAACGGCAGATTTGTAATATGTAGGTACAAATTTTCCTGTGGCCCTGACCGAACCGAGATCTGGGAAATCTGGTTCCGATTGGGTTCAAATCGGGGGCTTCCAGATGGGGGATGAAACTTAAGAACCGACTAGATCTCGACCGGAAATCCAGTTATAAAGTCCAGGCTCGATTGGGTCGTGTGTTTAATTCCCGGACTGGATCAAGTTTGGAAATTTCTACACGGATTATATAAAAAGTCACTACCTAATAAATTTTATTAAAAATATTTATTTATAATATTAAATACGTGAATAATTAAACTTTATCACAAATTTTCAAACTTTTCAGGTTATTTTTAAAATTAACTTCTATGAGAGGTTTTATTTCTCTAACTGCTGGGGACATATATTTCCCTATTGCAAGTTGCCACATCCTTCGTAACCTTTAATAAAATACACTGATCACTCAGTTGTAGTCTTGTCTCGGTTCGTCAAGACTCGTCGTGAGTGAATTTCACAGGTAAAGAAATCAGGGTCGTATGTACGAGTGTTCCCTTTGCGGGCTCCACAATAATGTGCATTGATACTCATGCGTCGCGCATGTCGCAAATGGTTGATTGGTTGCTTTTAAAGGGTTGCATCTGATTGGTTACTTTCCGCGAATGAGTAGACCGAGTGAACCACAGTGAAAACTGACTTAGGGTACTGCACCCTTTTTAGCTACGGTACTGCCGAGTTGGCGGTGCCTCCCTCTCGGCTCTTCCCTCCCCTTATCAAAGTTTGGGAGCGAACCCAAGTTCTAGGAATACTACAACTGAGTGAACTGGAACTGAGTGACCAGTGTAATGCACAAAAGAAAAATAGATAGTAGAACTAAGGCAATGAGGATGGCAATGAATCTGATCGATGATACATGGATAATCGTTTTATGCTTTGTGAACTTCAGAAATAAGATTAAATGTATAAATCGCATTTGATTTTACTGTGTGCACATAACACTCCAGCGAACACGGACAGGCTTGAAGTATAAATACATGATAATTGATGATTATTTGAAACAAGTACTCATTCGAAATCGCACTATTACATATTTATACTATAACTGATTTCCTCTTTTTGTTGAACTAATGCGTAGTCATGCAAGTAAATCAAAGGAAGTACAATGTCAATAAATATATTGAAAATCGCTTTTCTATTCTGGATTTGATTTGATCAACATTTTTACGTTTATTACTGAAATTTCTAAAGTTTCTTGAAATTCAAGCAGTTACGCTATGTGTTGAATTTTATAACTGGACTAGCGCAAACGCGCGCTTGACGAGCATATTTCCTTTGCGTTTAAATGTTATTTATGATATTTTATTTCTTCTTTTCTAACATATGTAATTAAATTTTTTTTTAATTTCAGTTTTATATGAATAAGACTTAGATAATATTTATTTTACCCTTTAAATGGCACACTTTCTAAGAACTTCTATAGAACATTCCAGAGATTCCAGAACGGTTTTATCTATCAAAGGAAAGTTTTGGGCTGAACCTGACCCTGCAAGCATACCGAGGTCTTTACGTAAAAGTGAAGTAAGAACCCTGTGTAAAGGAACGAGAAGCTGAGTGTGGCCAATGAGACCCCTTTCTTTGCTATTTTGTCTCTGGTATGCTCACAGGTAAAGAATTGTCGGCGATTTTGGAAAATTCCAACGCAACTTTGTATAGAAGGCGAAAGTATTTTCTAGAGTTGAAAATACTTCGCTTTTTCTTAATTCGCGGATAGCGCGTATACAATTTCTAATAAAAATAAAATAAATAAAAAAATAATTTAAAATGGGCTGGCGCTCTTAGCGCCCATTGGAGCGAAGCACCCCTTAACTCTCATTATTATAAAAAGATCTTACCGCCACAACCACTGTGTTAAGAATTCCATCCATACTTCACGTACTAAAAACATCTTAATATTTTCTGTCTGCTGGGATTATTATAATAGATATTTAAAAGGAAACTGGAGATTCTATGTTAAAGAATTTGTTTTCGTTACAGAAGATTAGATAGAAATGACAGATTTTTTGAGTTAATTCTACTTCCCGATATGTCAGGTTTACTTAAAATTTCTGTAAGCATCCTCTATAAACATAACAAGAAATATCTGTAGTATTTACAGATTGTATATGTTGATTAAACTTGCATTTGATGGTAATGATATTTTGTAAGTTTTACATAAAAAACCTGTAAAGGTTACAGACTCTGTCAGTTGTGCATAGTATACCCTCCCCCCATATGCTCGGATTGAGTACACCCTGGAAAAAATGTGGGACCACCATCTCGAAAGCTTAGGGTAATGGTTAGGCAACTGGACTCGCGTCCCGTAGGTCGTGCGTTCGATTCCCCCCAGCGTCGCGTGCGAAATTCTATTTGTTGTATAAGCGTTTAAATCTACAAATAACGATTACTTATAAGAATATCCATAATATAAATGCGAAGAAACAATATTTTCTTAATTAATTTTTTTTTCGACTCGGGAAAGCGTTAGATACTATTGTGTAACACTTACTGGTGTTTGTCGGTAATCGTTACATATATTTGTCAGTAATACTTACGGATGTTTCATGTTAGTGTTACAACTAAATCCTGTAACAGTTACAGATTCTATTTACATACATTTTATGTAATGAGTACTGAAATTTTACGCTGTCACTATATTAGCATAGGAAATCTGTAACGGTTACAGACTTTTCGGTAAGTTTAATGGGATTTTCGGATAAAGTTCCGAAAACGCAATAACTCCGATTCTCCTGGGGCTCCGTATATTTATGTATTTTGACGCGCTGATTACGAATATGATAGTGAAAATTGGCGCAAATTGAATTTTCATGGTGAAACCATGAAAAAACCATAAAAATCATGGATTTTTGCATTTACCTCAGCTACTATGGAAAACTAAATAAAATGTCTTAAATAAAAGTTATAGACCTCATCGAAATACATATTTTTTATTTAGTACATTTTTTTCTGCGAGTGATAGTTTCAGCGAAAATCAAATATATTGATTTTGCAAAATCATTCAAACAAAAGGAAGGCACAGGGGTGCCTCCCCGCCACCACAACACCTGATAAAGGGGGTCGTGTGTGACCTAAGTTATTTCTGTGACCTGTCACAAGGGTGCATTCCCGCCCCCACAACACCAAAAGGGAATGGTAAAAGGAATGGCAAAGCGGATAGCAAAGTGGAATAGAAAAGGGAACGGCAAAGGGAATGGCAAAGGGTATGGCAAAGTGGAATGGAAAAGGGAACGGTAAAGGGAATGGTAAAGGGAATGGCAAAGGGAATTGCACAGGGGATAGCAAAGTGGAATGGTAAAAGGAATGGCAAAGGGAACGGTAAAGGGAATGGCAAAGAGAATGGTAAAGGGAATGCAAAGGGAATGGTAAAAGGGAATGGCAAAGGGAATGGCAAAGGGGAATGGAAAAGGAAACGGCAAAGGGAATGGTAAAGGAAATGGCAAAGGGAATGGCAAAGAGAATGGTAAAAGGGAATGGCTAAGGGAATGGTAAAAGGGAATGGCAAAGGGAATGGTAAAAGGGAATGGCAAAGGAGATGGCAAAGGGGAATGGAAAAGGGAACGGCAAAAGGAATGGTTAACGGGAATGGCAAAGATCCCGATTCCGCAGCGCACACTCAAAACATCGAGTCATCTTGGCGATGGATGCGAATCATATGCGACCATCATATGCTCTTCAAAATTCTCCAACCTTCCCGCGGTGAAGAGCGTAAGTAGATACAAAATCGAAACCAATGGAGATACGGTTAATAATGATACACTATAAAAATGTATGTTTCATTGATTTTTTCTGAAACTATTACTCGCAGAAAAAAATGTTTCAAATAAAAAATATGTATTTCGAAGAGGTCTACAACTTTTATTTAAGACATTTTATTTAGTTTTCTATATTAGCTGAGATAAATGCAAAAAACCATGATTTTTATGGTTTTTTCATGGTTTCACCATGAAAATTCAATTTGCGCCAATTTTCACTATCATATTCGTAATCAGCGCGTCAAAATACATAATTATACGGAGCCCCAGGAGAATCGGAGGTATTGCGTTTTCGGAACTACACCCGAATTTTTTTCTCCGTGAATAAATTTAGTCAAAAATCATAAGAGACCTTTTTTGTAGAACGTCAAATTTCCAATATAATATAAAGCGAATTATTGGTTTTGATTCATTTATCGCTGAGTTATAAAATTCTAAAAAACAAATGGAATTTTTCCCATGTTATTTCCATAAGAAACTTAGGTTGGAGTGCGGACTATCTTCAAGTTAATATTAAGAGCTCAAACTTTCAGAGAATTTATTTTTATCTATTTGGAAACATTTGAGCCCCTAGTAACAAAGAAATTCGAAAATATCCCTATTAAGGACCACCCTAATATATATACACAAATTATTGTATGCAAATTAGAAAAATAATTTTAATAAAAGCAGTTTCAATGAGAAAAAACTGAAATTAAGCTGCGCTCGACTGTGGCTCTCCTATGAAGGTTTTGCGCCCAATTCTCGAGGTCGCGTGAGTAGTGTTTGTAGTGAGGGAAGCTTCCGAGCTCATCAAGGCCTTGGCTCACTTATGGAGGGTCCTACTATGGATGTTGTACTATAATATATAATATTTAAAAGTAAACACGTTTTTCTTGACACCACTTTTCTTTAACTGGCCGGAAACATAACTCGAACAAATCCTTACCGATCGGTCTGAAATTTTAAATGTATATTTAAAATTGCTTTCTCTAGAGACCTATGTAGGATTTTTTATATTGCATAATTTTTTTTCGTAAAAAA
The DNA here is from genome assembly GCA_900474325.1 of Synergus umbraculus. NCBI lineage: Eukaryota > Metazoa > Arthropoda > Insecta > Hymenoptera > Cynipidae > Synergus > Synergus umbraculus. The sequence goes on from UCOK01011638.1 coordinate 9,700, forward strand.
TTATCTGAAGAAAATTTTCATGAAATTTTGAACTTTTTTTCAAAAGTGCAAACCCTTGATAGATTTTATGTACATTATTACCTGGAACTTTTTCCGTTATACCTTTATGTTTTTACTGTTTTTATAAGGCACACCGGGATAGAAAATAGACATTTTGCTGTAAACGGAAATTAACATTTTATTTCAAATTGATGTAAAGAAAATAGTAACAGATATTTCTGGATATAGAAATTTAATAAAGTGTTGAAAGTGTTTAATAAAGTATTTATTATTAAAAAAAAGATAGTGTATTCACAAAATTTATAAAAAATACGCCACAATGAAATAGTATATTACGTGACAAGGGGCGAAAGGCGACAATTTCACGAACTGTACTATTTTTCATAACATCAATTGAAAATTCGGCTTTCGATGCCTTCTATTCAGTTGTTTTTTACTTTCAACCCGTTATGAATGCATCGAAAGTCGAATTTTCAATTCATCTGTCACAAATTAAACGTTAAGAGTGAAATGCTAATATGTTTCGAATCTTCATAATGATAATGTTTCAATTAACCTTGAAATATTAATATATATTGAGTACTCAATTAATAGCAATTAACAGCTATTAGTTGGCTCAAAATTCAGTAACGTTAATATCAATTTAATCAGCAGTGTATTACAAATAAATTTTCTACAAATTAAAGTGTAAATTATTTTTAAAAATCTGGCAACAAAATTATTACTATAGATATGCATAAAATACTTTCTGGTTGACATTGTGCAGAAATCTTGATGTGAGCCTAGTAGGGTTACGGTCAGTTTCACCTACTTCTCGTGTGGCCCTGGTCAGTAAAACTGGTTAGAACCTGACAAGGGTGTAACGCTTTAACTCGCCAATACCCTATGTAGAGGAAACTAGTCAGGACCTTGTCAGCTTGTCTAGTGAATGCCTTTTTTAAACTAAACTATAAATGGGTTAAAATTGTGAATAAAAATTACCTGCTTTTATAAAAACGTAATTATATTGCGTTGAAACATATAAATACAATGAACAAAATCTTACTATTAAAAAAAAAAGGTTAACGTATAAATATGTGCTCGGAATGTGAAGAAGACCATTTTTCTTGATCACGTTTTTTTCGTCCTCCCTCCCAATCTTTGGCATTCGATAAAACCACGCTTATTGCGCCCAATGCTCCTTTTTCTGAAACGTTTCTTTTTGTTTTTTGCTAGAAGTGTATTTAAATAACGGCTTCTGTATAAAGAATTAAATATATTAACAGTAAATATTTGAGTAAAATAATATCTAATAGAATTGACATTTATAAATTTTATAACTTTGTTATACGCGCCATTCGCGAAATAAACCAAAAAATGAAAGATTTTCCATTTCTAGAAAATACTTTCATTTATACGACACTTCATTGGAATTTCCTCAAAACTAAGATTCTGGAAGACGAGTCCTGACCTTCAAGCAACAGATCAATATAAAAAAAGGGGTCTTCTCACCCAAACATATGGGTACCAGAGCTAGAATTAAGACCTCGACACGCTTGCAGGATTAGCTAGCCAAAAACTTTCCTATCACAAAAAATCTTCTGGAATCTCTTAGAAGATATGAAGGAAAATATCCTGCAAGCAGCAGAGCAACAAAAAAAAAAGGTCTTCTCACCCGAACACATGGGAACCAGAGAC
>UCOK01011660.1:0-11647 GCA_900474325.1 Synergus umbraculus
GTTTTAATGTAGGCATGTTTGGATAATAGGATCGCAATAAATATTCGAATCGCAAAAGATATCCTTTTAACGTAACGTATGAACGACTATTGCTTGTACAAGAAATAAAGATCGCCTGTTAGATTGCACGTTTTCTAAAGATCAATTGTCTGAAGATCACGTTGTATTAAGATCAAGAAAAAAATGAAGCTAGCAGCGTGGATAAGCGCACGCATGAGAATCAAAAACAAGAAAAAAATTAAAAGTCACACAATGATATGCCTGGATTTGAGTCCCCTAGGTTTCTGTACTTATGAGAAAGTTGGGTTTTTCCAAAACAGATGAGGGGAGCTGAGGAGTCGAGAAGAGAAGCGCCGGGAGATCAACATCGACAGTGCTCGTCTCGGCAATAGTGTATCCACAAGTGGACAGTACCCGCTAAGTTAGTTAGCTTCTGTTCGCCAAGGGAACACTGGTACATAAGCCGCTGACTTACGATATGCACGCTCCCTTGATATGTGTCTACTAACACATAATGAAATGGCAAATAATCGAAAATTACGAAAAATATTAAGCAGCCTGAAAAACTTTTAGAACCATAAATAAAATGGAATGGAGTCGTATTCTAAAGTATGCGGTCGGATGGAGTGCACTATAAGAATGCGCAACGTTGCATGCGCGATTTTTATTTTTCTTTTAACATTGTTACCCCCCTTAAAAAAATTCAAAAAAAATATATGTTATAAAGGACATTCTAAAGATTGTTTAGGTAAAATATGAAAGTGGTCACTCGAGAACATAACCTCAAAAAAAATGTTTGAAAAATTCAAAAATTTTTTTTGACCTGTAATTTTTTCTTTGAAATAGCCTCATTAGTGACTACAACATATATTTTTTTCATCAAAATCGGTTGAGCCATTTTCAAGAAAAATCACTTTTTTGATTTTTTTTTCCCCCTCCATATCTCCCACAAAAATGGGATTTTCAAGTTGAAACTTGGTGGACCTTCAAACCTTATGGATACGAACTTGTGACATTAATTTCTGCTTTATACGTGCGGGGGCAGATTTCCCATGCTTATTCCGCTAGGCCCTTCATAAATTTATTTATTGGAATTTATTTAAACAATTATTCATTAATTAATATATGTTAATCAACATTTTAGTATATAAACAGTAATTTTTTAAACAAATGGAATTTGTTTAAATATTTGAAAATTAAATAACTAATGTTTTATCAATATACCATTAGACCAATAGTAAACATTTTTATGATAAAAAACGAAATTTAAAAAAAAAACATTAAACAAATGATATTTGTTTAAATAATTAAAGATTTATTAAACAACGTTAATAAATATTTCAATAGATTAATAATAATAATTATTATTAAGAAAAACAACGAGGATAAAGTGCTCAGAACGTCAATTTCATGAAAAATGGTAATTTTAGCTTTTAAGGTTAGTTTTCAAAGTCCCCTGAGGGTGTGTTAGGGGTGCAAAACCCATATGTGTGATACATGAAATTCTTTGGTGGATAGTTCTCTATAAGTTTCTATAATCTCCCGTCACTTATTCCTAAACTCTGAAAAATTATTCCAAAAACTCCAAAAAGTGATTTTTCCCCATGCAATTTACATGGGAAACTTCAAATCAAAACCGGCACGTGTTTTAGTAAAAAAAAAAAAAAAAAATTAGGGACTTTCTTTTTTCGGATTTAGGAACGATTTGGGAGGGATCGAGACTCTGTAGCATTGAAAAAATTTTTGCAATGCATTTTTGGACCACCCTAATGGGCATTTCTCTACAATTTTTCATTTTGGTGATGATGCACAGTTTCGACCACAATCAATAAGAAATGCTACACTTGAAATCGATTTTCCCCAAGAAAATATATTATTTTCAGGTTTACTGTAGTATTTCAATCGATTCGAACTATTATCCATCTGTTACAACCCGTGAAACCACCTAAAATACTAGAAGTAAATGTGATGATTTATGACTTTACAATTTTTCATGCGCTGAATTTTTCTTACCAAAGTTTTTTTGGGGCTGAACATTTTTTGAAGCGATCTTACGTATATTAATATACTAAACATTTATTTTAGACAGGTGTGCCGGTCATGTGGAAGTTGAAAAAAATTTTTAAAGTTGGGATGATAAATTATTGAAATTTATCTCAAATTAGCTTTTTTCCCGTTTGCTTTTCGAAAAAAATAAAAAGTGCAATTAATAAATTGTGCAATTTGTTAATATTTGTTAATATTTCTACAATTTCATTTGTTTAGTTCTTTTGTCCGCAAATAATAATAATCACTCTATTTAAATTTCGCGCCATTTCCATTTAAAAAAAAGAAGTATCCATTTTAACTAGACATGGATAGGAAATAACGACCTGAAATTTGACCGGATATCCGTTTACGAATAATGGAATTTATGTTATTTCTAGATTATGGCAAACAGCGATTAGAAAAATTAAAAATTATGAAAATTTAACATTATGAAGAATAAAAATTATAAAAAAATGAACATTATGAATAATAAAAATTATGAAAAATGAACATTATGAATAATAAATATTATGAGAAATGAATATTATGAATAATAAAAATTAGATCAAATAGTTTTTAGGAAACATAAAAATTATGTTAAAGTGAAATTACGAAAATTAAAAATTATGGAAAATGAACATCATGAATACTAAAAATTAGGGCAAATAGATTTTAGGAAAAATAAAAATTATGGAAAATAATAATTAGGAATAATAAAAATTATTTAAAATGGCAAATTAGGAAACATAAAAATTATAGCACATTATGATTAGGTGAAATGAGTTTATCTAAACTAAATTTTATGAAAAATAGAATTTAGGGCATATTCATACGACCCATTTATCAATAACTAGGTGTAATTTTAAGGTGCTGCCACAATGCTTCCTAAGCTTTGCCTAAGCTTCGTAGTTCGTACGTTCGTGTTTCGTTCGTATCGTCGATGCGCGGACGTTCTGACGTCACAAACGCATTGCTACCAACTGTCTTTTTCTAATCACATGAGTAAGAGTGAGATAAAGGACTAATTCGTATACGAATATTGTTAGAACGGACTCGAGATTAGAGCCCCAGAATGAATATCGGAAATATGTACGATATAGTAATGACAGATAAACGCTGAAACGCTGGAACGTGAACCAACGAACAAAACAGCGACAGTTGGTAGCAATGCGTTTGTGACGTCAGAACGTCCGCGCATCGACGATACGAACGAAACACGAACGTACGAACTACGAAGCTTAGGCAAAGCTTAGGAAGCATTGTGGCAGCACCTTTATGTTTGGAAAACTGTTATTCTGCACTTGTATAATATGTTGGTAAATCGGTACGTGCATAAACGAAATCCGAATGAGTTTTCAAGGCAATAATTCTCACAAGTCAAAAATATTTCTTCTCTTAATGTGGATAAAATTTAATTTTCTCGCATAGAAACAAAAGAAGGTACAATAAGTTGACATGTTCACCTCTACTCTGAGGATATTTTTTGATGCAGCTAATATTTACCCTGAAATCGAGGTAAATATTACATTTGCTTTTTTCTATGAAATCAAAAAGGACAACGTAAAAAACGCTATTTTTCTTTTCCGATCGTCTCGCTGTAGACGAGTCTGTAGATCGTCTCTTGGTAGAGAAACTGAGTTTCCACAAATTTTCCTCTGATTTTAGGGCATACAGAAGAGGGTAAGATTGTTTGAAGAACTGTGCCACTAAATTTTTTAATTTTTTTAATGCCGAAAATGAAAAATTGTAGAGAAATGCTCATATATATCATGAAGTAGTATAAGGAGACATATCAAAGCCATTGAAAATGTCTGACGGTTTTGGAATATTTCGTGCAGTCGTCAAGTAGAATAATTGAACTCAGCGCCTCTGTGGCCGCACTGTGCATTAAAAATAGAAGTTCATGTGAATTGTGACAGATAGTGAGGCCAGGAGTCTTTTACTGTTTCTACTGTTTCCAAGGAGTCATGGCAGAAACCATGGAAACGCCAAAACAAAAATTTGAAATATGTTACATTTCGTAGAGCAGAGGCGCTGAAGTAATTTTAAGTTAAATTATTTTACTTCGGAACTGCACGAATTATTCCGAAAACCCACGATTAACCAAAGTCGGGTTCCCAGCCTTAGACATGTCTCCTTATACTACTTCATGATATATGTATATATAGGAAATTATAGTTTTTACAATAAAATTATGTTTAATGTATGTCAAATTGTCAAAGTGACATTTGGAGCAAACACAGCATTCAAGATCATCGCTTATTCTCGTTTGTTTATTGATTTTCTTGACTGAGATGTCAAGACGAGATGAATTTTCTTGTCTTGAAGTTCGATACAAATAGTTGAATTTGAGTTTTATTGTCTTCTCTCGTTTGAATGTATCCCCTACAAGAAAAGTCGGATTGAAAAGCATTGCTTCGCATTCAGGAGATTTTGTATTGAAGTCCGCTTTTCGACAACTTCGCATTGGATCGGAAGCCAATACTTTTTAATGCGATAGTTCGTATACAGGGTACACCATGTTTTATGCGGCTAAATACGTAAGTGATAAATTCTACGTTCAATGCGAGTTAATGCGAGACTTCGATCTTAATTCAATTGTACTGAATACAATTGAATGCCGCTTTGCGACAACCTCGCATTAAAAGTGCAAAATTTCTTAATACTTTTGAATACTTTTCAATCCGACTTTTCTTGTAAGGTCACTAAATATATATACGACTTTGAAACTTAATATGTATCTTAATAATGTACGAGACCGAACGCGTGCTTCCGCGCGCGGGTTGACTTTATTTTTAATTTAAGCGATTTTGAACAATATAAAGATTTAAAATTTCCCGCGTCAGCCTCGATTATCGATATATGACGCGTCACGAACTTTATTGACTAATAAGGAATTGGGTCCACGCATTTCAGCGTTACATTTTTCAATTATCGATACGTATGATCATTTTATAATAGGAGGATATACGTATAGAGTAAGAAAATATCTAATTCAAATATTTTTAAACTAAAATGAAAATATTGAATTTTGAATTTATATTTTCAATTCTTCGTTTTATGCAAAAAGTATCGAAATTAAATATTTTTTCGCTCTGTACGCAGTATTATATTTGAAAAAAGATTAGTGCTATAGAGCGAAAAACTATTTATTTGTAATTTTCAATTCTCATGCGCATGCGTTGGTTTCCTTCAGGAGATATTCTGCAATTGATTGTAATTTGGCGTGCAATTGAAAATCTAATAAAATTAATTCGATTTTGAATAGCGTGTGTAAAATTTTGACCAATGGGAGAATTTCTCCAGCAGTAAGCCAACACAAGCAGCTCCATTCCAGAACACTGAACTATATATTTTTTTTCCGAACTCACGTTAAATCTTCACGTGTTTCTTCCTCACTCTATGGTCCACTTAATGTGAAGTTATCACGAAGTTCACGTTAAATTTCCACTACAGTCGACTCCCGTATATTGAACATTAGCTTGGATCGAAAAACTCAAAAGTTGAACACTTTATAAATTATGCCCCGTGCGCATGGCAAGAGAATATTGCAATAACCCGCTTCCAAAACAAAAAAGACGAAGTGACAAAATTTGAAAGAGATCTGTGGTGGGGGGTGTTCAATTTACGGGAGTCGACTGTATACTGTTTCAGCATTTATTATTGAATGCGTTACAACCTCCAGTCTTTCACTAAAACGTCATGTTTTTTCCTTAAGAATTTATTTAATTTATTGTACCGAAAAACAAGAGAAATCTTGACAAAATGTCTCTGTCCCAGGTTTACCGAAGCATTTCGGTAAAACCTAACGATTTCGTTCTCTCAGTGTAGGGCGTAAGAATGAAGGTGCAATCCCATGTCGGCAGAAAACGTAGGCGTAAAGCAGAAACTCATAAGAATGAAAGAGACAAACAGAGCTGCCTATCTCTGTCACTCTCATGAGTTTTTGCTTTACGTCGACGTTTTCTGCATGGAGGAATAGTAAGGAGATCGAACAATGCATTGGGAAGTGTTCAGAAATGTCAGTAGAAACTGCACCTTAAGTGCCAGCTACGGTGAAGGAATGAATGGAAGACTATTTGCACATGCGCGGTATAAATCTATCCGTCTTCCTTTCTCTTGTTAGATTGTGGGAGTTAGTGGTCCGAGCTCTGAGCCGCTTTTAAAAGAGAGGTTATGTGTCACAGTGTTCAAATGTCTCCCTCGCACAATTCCACGAGAGAAAGAAAGGCGGATAGATTAGTAGTGCGCATGTGCGAACGGTCTTCCATTCTTTCTTACACTATAGCTGGTACTTAAGTTGCAGTTTTCATTGACATTTTGGAACAGCGAGTTCGATCTCCTTACTATTCCTCCGTGGTTTTCTGCCAACATGGGACATGGGACTGCATCTTCAGCCATTTATAATAACTTTGTATTGTGGTAAAAGCGATCCACAAGTCTTGGACGAGTTTTTAAGTAAAAAAATGCTAATAAAATAATCCATAGTGCTTTTCATTCGCGGAAACTTAAATGCGATTCTGTTTAGGATCACATTTAGTTTCTCGTAACTACTGCACTACTTTTTATACCGTCAAAATTATAGTAAATTAGACGTCAAATCAATTGATATCTCGACATCGATGCCGTTATTAATTCGACGTCAATACGATGTCGCATTTGGCGACAAAAATAAATATCGTCGATTCAAAGATATTTTGTCGAGATATTTTGGCTTATATTGTAGTGGTGACAAAATCCAGTTTCCTAAAAAAGGTTATTTTGAACATATTTCAATGGCAATATATCTAATATGATGATCTGAAAAAATGTCCGGATGTATATATGTGTATGTGTGTCACGATCCAGCAATTTCTTGAAAACACGTAGAGATAAATTGATGAAATTTTGCATAGTTATTCCACTATATACCTAGTTGAATTTCTTACAAGAGTTTAACAAAATATTTAATTTTACAAGTTTTATATACTTTTATAATTTTCGTAAAATTCATTTTTCCAATATAACTTCCCAAATATTGAAAATTTAAAGCTGATGTAAGGAAAATAAAGATTCCTTTCATTGAGACGAATCAATTGACCTATATGATTAATGCATTTCATTAAAAAATAAGGAAGTTATGTTTAGTTATAATTTTGAAAGTTAATTTTTCGCTCTATGTTTTCAAATAATCAAAATTTTGAGTTAACGTAAGGAAAATGAATATTCTTTATGTCGAGACGAATCGAGTGACCTGTATGTTGAATGCATTTAATTGAGAAATAAGAAAGTTATGGTTAATTGTATTTTTAAAAAAGGAATTTTTCGACTATAATTTCTGAAATAATTAAAATTTAAAGCTGATGTAAAGAAAATGAAGATTCTTTGTGTCTAGACGAATCGATTCACCTAAAAGATTAATGCATTTTATAAAAAAATAAGAAAGTTATGCTTTATTGTTATTTTCGAAAATGAATTTTTTGAATATAACTTCTTAAGTAATCAAAATTTAATGCTGATGTAAAGAATACTTAATGATTCCTCTATGAGGAAGCAAATCATATTTGCTTACAGGAAGCAAAGTGCTCATTGAATGAGTACAAAAGTTGATACAACTTGACAGCTAGTTTAAAATATACTGCCCCCTCGGTTGTAAAAATATTTTGATCTAGCGATGCTCCAATTTTTAGCTTAATCGTGTTTTTCGAAAGGCAAATATTATTAATTATGTTCAGCAATTTTTACATGGGTCTCCATAGCTAATATGGGCGATAGTCTAGTATGAAAACGAATCTTACTTTTGTGCTAAAAAAATACAGATCTATAGAAAAATAACTTGCGTATTTTATCAAAAAATAAAAATTATTGTGCTTTTAGTATAAAAAATATAATGCTGTCCAGAAAAATATTTTTTCACAGCATATCTGTTAAGAATCTCGTAGAGATTAGATTTAGAAAGGAGATTAGATTATATTTATTTCATTAGAAATGAATGAGTAGATTAGATTAGATTAGATTAGATTTCATTAGAAATATATAAAAAATTAAAACTGGTCCTTTTGACAAAAAATAGTGTAGGGTAAACATGCGTACGGGTGATTGCTCCTCATGAGATTCTAACATTCACCGGTGGTTCTTCGTTTTAACTATGCTGCAATTTTTCACAAATTACTATTCTCGATAAATAATTAAATAATAATTAAAATACTAATTAAATAAATAATTTATAAACTTACAAGTCCGATTTTTCTTCTTTATTGCTGGTAGCATCAATAGATTCCTTCTTTTTTTTGGCTTTCTTTTCTTTTCTCTTCTCACGTCGGCTTCGAAGGAAACCTGTAAATTTATTTTAAGATCTGAATCTGGATGAAAATGATAGTATATTACACATAAAAATAACAAGGGAAACAATCCGTCACACGTGGACGAGAAGCACGAAAAGGAGCCGATTTCATACTCTTGTTAAGAAAAAAGATCGTTTAGGACACGGGGATTCTAACTTTAAAATCTGAACTCTAAATGTTACTCATAATAAAGAACTTTAAGGAAACTTTCGCAATTGAAAAATACTTTCAAATATTTTCAAGAATTTCAAGAGATATCAAAATAGTTCAAATGAGTCAAGAATTTTAAAACTATTTTAAGATATTTTAAGTGATCTCATGAATTTCAAGGAATTTTCAGAGATTTTATGATATTCAAGTGATTTCGAGGTGTCTTGAATGTTTTACAAATTTAAAAAACTTGCAAGAGAATTCGGAAGATTTCACAAAATTTCAGATCCTTTAAAATGATCTTCAAAAATTTTAGTTAATTTTAAATAGATTTTAAAGGATTTCATAACATTTTAAACGACGTTTTATTCTAACAATTATATTCTGAATGGTGACAAATCTCCAAAATGGGTAAAATAGGTGCGCGCGAAATGGTGACTCGTGTGCGTGTGCAGCATTCATCACCATTTCTTGGTTTTCAGCTCTTGTTGCACAAAGTACTAGTTCACGATTAAAACTAAAACTACTTATTCTTTCAAAAAAAAAAAGGTCCATGGAGAATTTGTAGATCATTTACTTCCTCAAAGCTTTGTATTAGTTACATTTTCCAATATTTCCAAAATGGTTTAATTAAACTTTCCTCACTTGATAAATGTCTAATACAACATTCTAATCAATTGTTCGGATATATGTGTACAGGTATGTATGAATGTCGCCGTCTTTTGTCGCCCTATTAACTTAAGACAGTTGTTGAAAAATTGATGAAATTTGTAAGGTATATTGGCATCACCAATATTTCAAAACGTGCCAAAGGTTTTTCAAAATACTGAATTGAAATTTTTTTTTTAATTTATTTTTCGACATTAACTTCTCAAATAATAAAAATTTTAAACTTAAGTATGTACAGGAAAGAAAAATTTCCTTGCGTCGAGACGAATCGATTGAACTGTAGGATTAGTGTTTTTAATTGAAAATTAATGAAATTATGATTATTTGTAATTTTAAAAATTCTTTGTTTTTATCTTTGTTTTCAAATAACAAAAATTCAAAGCTAACGTAAGAAAGTAAAAGGTGTTTTGCATTGTATAAAATTAAGTAATTTAATACAAATAAACTTTATTAAAAAAGATTAATGAGGTCGAAAGATTCTTTGTTTTGAGAAAAAAAATTATATATGTTCTCTGGTTCCTTGTACCTACAAATACTAGAGCAAATACTAAGTAAAAAACTCCCGCAATAAAATGTCTTAAAATGCTTAGTTTTTAAACTACAGAACATTAAAGATGACCAATCAGAAACACGTTTTAGACCGCCAAGAATCTGTAAGAGTGTGTATGTAAAACGGTTTTTTTGAGATCTCGTTCGTTCGCTTCTGTCTTCACGTTATTCAAATTTTTTGGGGACTCGTTTTATTTCGCTGGATGCTCTGAACATCCTGCTGCAAAGAGATTACTCAAAGCAACATGAAAATGGAAGCGAACGAGCGAGATCTCAACAACACCGTTTTACACACACACACTGTAGTATAATAATGCTCTGTAGTATTCACATAAGCGAATTAGAATGTGGGAGTAATAATAAACAGAAATTAAAAGCGATAGGGTCACCAAGTATGTATACGAAGTTCACTAATCAATCGCAAGATTTTGAGAGTCGTGGGGACGAATCCTCGTTAGTGGAACCTCTAACGTTTCAACAAGACAAGCAGTCTTTTAAAAAAGACTCAAGGATCAGTCGACCAGGAACAATTATATAAACTCAAGGGAAGCAAGAAAACACCCGAAATGTTTATTTTGTAATAAGCTAGGACATATGATTAGGAATTTTTGGCAAAAGAACCCAAGGTCGGGAAACTAGAGGGGCGGGCCATAAGGATTAGGAACCCTGAAGCCGGATCGACCAAACAACTTAATTCAGAAAGAGAATAGGAAAGAGAAACGAGGTTTCATTTAATGATTAGATACGAAAAAGAATTTTTTAAGTTGCTAGTAGATACGGGGGCAACCCACTCATACGTTGGAAAATAAATAATTCTGAAAATTAAAGAATCAGGTATTAAAATATCAGAACTCACATCACGCAGTTTAGTGGTAGCGAATGGGGAGTTCGAGGAATTACGAAACTTGGTACAAAGTGGCGGATATGAGAAAAAGTCGGGAAGAATTACGGATCAACTTTTCTGTAAATACTCTTGAATATGTTCTAAAAGTATTAAATATAATTCGGGACGAATTCTTTTAGAGTACAGTAATTTTATTCACGTGAATCTTGAAAATTTACGGAGCTTTAAAGAAGAAAAAACACAGTGGAAGACGGGATATTTCACAGCCGAGTTCGAGAATTTTCAAGGTCTTTGCACCATTTCTAATACAAAATAGTATATTACGTTACAAGGGTCGAAAGGCAACGATTTCACGAGTGAGAAGTTAGCTGCCCGAGCGAAGCGAGAGCAGATATCACACGAGTGAAATCGTTGCCTGGACCCGAGTAACGTATACAATTTTTCATTACACCGCAAATCGAAATTTCGACTTAAGATGTCTAAAGTGTCACGGAGAGTCTGAGGCTAAGCCCTGGCGGCGAATTCGGGGGGCGGGGAATTCGGGGGGCGGAGCCCCCCAAAAGGAAAAAAAACCATTTCAAAGGATTAAAATAATTACATATCACACAAACACTTGAGAATATTTCAAAGTGTCCTTAAACTGTAAAGTAAAAATTGTAAATATATTTCTCTTTGTGTTTCAATAAATTTATCGTTTAGAACGATCGAAGATGGTGATTGAAGTTAGCTTTTAAATAAGTTTCGAATCTCGAAGCTCGAAACCCGCACTGAGGCGATCGGCTTGTAATTCGCGCCTAAATAAAATTAAGATGGTTGAAAGTGTGAGAGATATGCGAAAAGAGGCAGCCTATCACCTTACGAGCCAGAATTAATAGTAGGGAGAATTATGATGATCCGAGGTGAAGACGAAGCGAGCAGAGAACCAAAAATCACTCTAATTTTGTTTATCAGAGTGGTCTCTTGGAGACTGGTCCTGCCACGCTTAAGCCGTCATAAAAATACCGGATAAGGTAAATATCAGTAAATTAGAATTCTCAATGGTTTTCTGTGCTCGAGAGGAAATAGGTTGTGCTCAGTGTGTGCT
>UCOK01011680.1:0-16856 GCA_900474325.1 Synergus umbraculus
GATTTTAAGAGGTTTCTATGAATTTAAAGGGATTACAATAGATATGTATAATATTTAAAAGATTTAGTGGAATTTTAAAGAATTTTAAAAAGCTTGTAAGAATTTAAAAAAATTTTGATTTTTAAAAGTAATTTTAAAGGATTTAAAAGCTTTTCATGGAATTTTAAAGGATTTTAAGAGGATCTGTTAAAACATCTTTAAATTCCTCGAAATTCCAGAACCTCATTTAAAATTTCTAAAAACCCCTTAAAATTCATACAAACCTTTTAAAATCCCTTAAAATTTCATGAAAAATTAGAAAAATTAAATTCGTTGAAATTTTTTTAAATTCTTAGAAATCTATTAAAATTACTCAAAATTTTAAAACATTTGGAATTTCTTAAAATTTGAAGGGATTACAAGAGATATGTATAATATTTAAAAGGTTTAGTTGAATTTTAAAAGGACTTTGTTAAATTTGAAGAGGTTTTTAAGGAAGTTTAGGGAATTCAAAAAATTTTAAGGAATTTTAATATCCTATCTTAAAAAAGTATTGTCACGATATATCTCGAAAATCTCGCATACATTGTTTTTGCAAACTTGATTGGCTTTTGAATGACTTGAAGTTGAAAGAAGAAAAACAAACTAATGGTGCAAAAAAATGTCAGGAAAACCTTTGAAATACGTTAAAGTTTCTTAAAACTCCCAAAAACCCCTTGAAATCCCTTAAAAATCCACGAAAACGATTAAAATCATTTTTTTGTGGAATTTTGAAAAGTTTTGAAAAATTTTTAAAGATTTTATATATTTTAAGGAATTTAAAAGTTTTTCGTTATATTATAAAGGATTTTAAGAAAATTGGAAGAAATTTTAAGGAATTATAAATATTTTCGTGGAATTTCAAAGGATTTTCAAAGTCTTGTAAGAATTTTCAGTAATTTTAAAAGATTTTAAGAGGTTTCTATGAATTTAAAGGGATTACAATAGATATGTATAATATTTAAAAGATTTAGTGGAATTTTAAAGAATTTTAAAAAGCTTGTAAGAATTTAAAAAAATTTTGATTTTTAAAAGTAATTTTAAAGGATTTAAAAGCTTTTCATGGAATTTTAAAGGATTTTAAGAGGATCTGTTAAAACATCTTTAAATTCCTCGAAATTCCAGAACCTCATTTAAAATTCCTAAAACCCCCTTAAAATTCATACAAACCTTTTGAAATCCCTTAAAATTTCATGAAAAATTAGAAAAATTAAATTCGTTGAAATTTTTTAAAATTCTTAGAAATCTATTAAAATTACTCAAAATTTTAAAACATTTGGAATTCCTTAAAATTTGAAGGGATTACAAGAGATATGTATAATATTTAAAAGGTTTAGTTGAATTTTAAAAGGACTTTGTTAAATTTGAAGAGGTTTTTAAGGAAGTTTAGGGAATTCAAAAAATTTTAAGGAATTTTAAAGTTCCTCGTGGAATTTTAAAGGGTTTCACAAATTTTTAAAAATTTTCTACATTTGATTTTTTAATGACGTGAATTTGTAAGAAATTAAATAAATAATCGTGCGCGTAGCACACGTGTTGGTCTGCTAGTATATGTAAATTGTGAATTCTGAATTGTTGTCTATATTCAAAAAATGTAATTTATCAATTTAATTTATGGCCTTCAAGGGGTTGGCGACTCATGAAATCTGAGGGGTGATCATCGGATTATGTAACTTTTTACTTCCACTTTCATTTTCACTTTTGGGTTTCACACTTTTTGATTTTCACTTTTTCCAAATACAAAAAAATGGCACCGACAAAATTGAATTTTGAATTTCCCTCTCCGAATTATTTAGATAGAATTACATTGAAATTCAGCAATTTGCGAATTAAGATAGCATCGTTATTTATTTGCTAGGGTTCTCTAAAAGCTGAAGTCGGTTTTCTTCTCGAACAAGTAATACCTACTAGAAAATCGTGCAAATTTCACGAAGCGGAAAGGGTCCTGACTTGCATTCTATACACCGTCAGAATATACAGAGTACAGAGTAAAGTTGGGTATACCTAGGTAACTAAACCCGAAGGCTAAACCCATTTACCAAGCACAGGCAAACCTTTGGGATTCGGTGGTTGTATGTTGTATATGGGGCTTAAGGGACCTTCGCTCAACGGCACATTTCGCGATATCATGTATGCGGGTGCACCATGGAATCCTGTCTCAAAAACATCCCTCTGCTCGAAAAACTGGTCACATTAAGTGTTTTTTGAAAAATTCACTTGTATAAAATATAGTCTGCATTTACAGGGTGTATACTAAATTTTGAACACAAAATTTGCGGAAACTTCCCGGATAATTTTCGCATTTTCTCCACTGGGTAAATATAAAGTGCTTTTTACGATGTAGAAAAGGTGATTTTTAAATAAAAATAGGTAAGAAATAGAGTTCAAATTATTATAAATAAAACAATCTTTTTAGTCTGAAACTTCAGTGCATTTATAAAATGTACTATTAAAAATACATCTATTGGTACACTGAGAAACTCTGTGTTAGAAAAATTACTAATATCGATAGCAAGTAGGGACAAAATCCCAAAATTTATTATTTTCTGTATTAAAATGTCTCAATTTTGGGATTTTGCCCCTACTTGCTATCGATATTAGTAATTTTTCTAACACAGAGTTTCTCAGTGTATTACACTCTGAAAAAAACTTGTTTTAAATCAAAACTTTTATTTTAATAACTCAAATTTAAAATTTCTTTATATTAAAGAAAACTTTCTTTCTTTTAAAATAATTTTGTTTGAATCAAAGAAATGTTTCTTTGACCGCGTATCAATATTATGATTTCTTTGATTTAAAGAAATTACTTTCTGGATGTACAATTTATTTTTAATCTCCATAATAATTTCATCAAAGCCGAAAATCAGATGAGTTAATAACAGAGCTTTCCATATTTTATTTCTCTAATTTCATAAGGAAAGTTCGGCAAATTGCGCGACTTAATTTCGCTCTTCGATTTTATGTCTCCGCACCTTTCTCGTAATCTCTGTGTCATGGCTCAAGTTCTGGCGACATCCTGAATTGAAATGTGACCAATTTCGCGCACGTGCAGCGCGCCGCTTTATCAATTTTCGCTTTCGAACGAGTAATCTTGGTGGTCAAAGTTCCGCTTTAAAGGTCGTCCATCACTTAAGGGATGTGGCTTGGCAAAAGTGCGCGTCTGAGATTTCCTGATGATCTATGTACATTGTAGAATTCATAATGTACAATGTACATATACATATCTCTGTAGTGAAATGGCGAAATGGCGTCCGGATTGCAGGTGTCATATGACGGACGAGGAATCTTGGAAATCCCACAGGAAGGAGGAAAGGGGTGAGGCTTTGACTTGACGATAACCCAGACACTGATAAAGGACCTTGTCGTGTCTTGAGGGCCGGATGATGGAAGCGCCGGGACCAATTTCAACCTATATACGCGAATGGTTGCACACATGGATAATGGATACGTGTGAATTCTACACCTACATACACAAATAGGCCAAAATTATTGAGCAAACACACTATCCCATTCAATGCCAAACTACGTACGTGCATTGTTCTCATCCCAGTGGTGCAGCGTCGTAAGAATGCGGCAGCTTCTTGCTTCAAGCAATCCTTCTTCATCTGCTATCAAACTTCCTACGAAGATAACGCGCGTACCTTATCGCCCCTGGCATTTGTTTCACTTCACAGTTACACACACAGTTACCGCCATTATTATCACAAAAAAAGACATAAAATAAATATATTTTTATTAAAAAAACTGCAATTTTGGTAATTTTAAACATCCTATCGGGGCGCATGAATATGCCCCAAATTCTATTTTTCATAAAATTTAATTTACATAAACTCATTTCACCTAATCATAATGTGCTATAATTTTTATGTTTCCTAATTTCAATTTTATATAATTTTTATTATTCATAATATTCATTTCTCATAATATTTATTATTCATAATGTTCATTTTACATAATTTTTATTATTCATAATGTTCAATTTTTATAATTTTTAATTTTCCTAACCGCTGTTTGCTATAATCTCCAAGTAACATAAATTCCATTCTTCATAACGGATGTCCGGTCAAATTTCAGGTCGTTGTTTCCTATCCATGTCTAGTCAAAATGCATACTTCTTTTCTTAAATGGAAATGGCGCGAAATTTAAATAGGGTGATTATTATTATTTGCTTACAGAAGAATTAAACAAATGAAATTGTACAAATATTAATATATTGTGCAATTAGTTAATATTTGTTAATATTTGTACAATTCCATTTGTATGTTCTTTTGTCCGTAAATAATAATAATCACTTTATTTAAATTTCGCGCCATTTCAATTTAAGAAAAGAAGTGTCCATTTTAACTAGACATGGATGGGAAACAACGACCTGATATTTAACCGGACATCCGTTATGAAGAATGGAATTTATGTTACTTGGAGATTATGGCAAACAGCGATTAGGAAAAATAAAAATTATGGCAAATAATAATTAGGAATAATAAAAATTATGTAAAATTGAAATTAGGAATCATAAAAATTATAGCACATTATGATTAGATGAAATGAGTTTATGTGAATTAAATTTTATGAAAAATAGAATTTGGGGCATATTCATGCGCCCCATCCTATCTTAAAAAAGTGGTGTCACGAAATGTCTCGAAAATCTCGCATACATTGTTGTTGCAAACCTGATTGGTTTTTGAATGACTTGAAGTTGAAAGAAGAAAAAGAAACTAATGGTGCAAAAAAAATGGCAGGAAAACCTTCGAAATACGTTAAAATTTCTTAAAACTCCCAAAAACCCCTTGAAATCCCTTAAAAATCCAGAAAAACGATTAAAATCATAAATGTCTTGCAACCCAAGTTAAAACTCGTAAAAAGCTCTTCAGAACTTAATGCACATGAAATCTTTACGTATTTTAAGAAATTTTAAAGAATTTTAAATAGATTTTTACAATTTTAAGAAATTTAGATTTTTTAAGGAATTTTAATGTTTATCATGGAGTTTTAAAGGATTTCACGAGATTTTTTATTGTTTTTTTAAAATTTTGTGGAATTTTAGGGAATTTTGAAAAGTTTTGTAAAATTTCAAAAGATTTGTATATATTTTAAGGGATTTTAAAGTTTTTCGTTATATTATAAAGGATTTTGAGAAACTTGGAAGAAATTTTGAGGAATTATAAATATTTTCGTGGAATTTCAAAGGATTTTAAAAGTCTTGTAAGAATTTTCAGTAATTTTAAAAGATTTTAAGAGGTTTCTATGAATTTAAAGGGATTATAAGAGATATGTATAATGTTTAAAAGATTTAGTTGAATTTTAAAAGGAATTCATGAAATTTTAAGAGATTTTAAAGGAAGTTTAGGAAATTCAACGAATTTTAAAGTTCCTCGAGGAATTTTAAAGGATTTGACAAATTTTTTATGATTTTCTTTTGAATCAACAAACCTTCATTAATTTTTTAATGACTTGAAATTGTATGAAAGTAAATAAATATTCGTGCGCCTAGCGCACGTGATGGTGAGAATTTTGTTTCAGATTATCCGAAAGGTCAAAACCGCCCACCTCGTGGGCTCTGGACTTTTTTGACAAGGGTGTAGTCAAGGACAGATAAAAGACACGAATGTGAATTATATACAGAACTAAAAATAGTTTTAAGTAAGCCCTTATTATAATTTCTAGTTGAGAGTATTAGAAGTTTTTGGTTGAACATTTTCTGGTTATTTTAATCAGTGTTTATGATAAATGAATATGAGAGATGAATATGAAAGATAAAAAAGTAGAATTTGAGCATAAAAAATATCCTGCACTTTATTTTATTTCAGAAACTTTGCAGGATTTTATGCTGCTTGCAATATATATACATAAAAGGATACAGGATGCTAACGAAGGCAGAAAGGTTTTGTATGTGCAATTTTTATTCTCGTGAATCTAACTCCATCATACTTTCGCGTAACAGACAGTAAAAAACATTTTACTCGATTGTCCTTGCAGCGTAGGATTTATTGAACCAGTGGCAATCGGATTTGCTGGTTTGCAGAAAATATCGTTCTACCTAGGCGCATTTCATAAATAAATTACGTGTTTTCAACTTCGATATCATGTAAGGCAGGAATGATTATGAATAATTGTCTTCTTTCTTTCGTATGTCACAGAAAATATTTTCCAATAGCTCAATTTCGTCTTTTATAGGGAAAAGAAAAACCTCATACATAGTTTGTTGCATATAATTTATGGTAGTCACTAGTCGTTTTTTTCTATAAAGCGTCAGGATGAAATTGTTAACAGCACTAAGCTTTCAGTGTGGCCATAAAGTGTAGGAATGCCGATCATTTTGTTTCGATCGATTTCCCAGTGGAAGCCACAAATGTTCGATTTACATTTTGGTGCTTGCTATAAATCCTCATAGCTGTGGCAAAATTAAGACGATAAATTTTTAAGAACATTTTTAATTAAAAAAAAGTAAACTTTTGAGAAAACGTAGAATATTTTTTAGAGATTTGAGTTGCCATTTAGTTATATATTCGAGATTATTGTTCAAGGTGAAATTATACCTAAATTCCTAAATGCGACTGCATCAATCCGGGTTCTCGCGGAGTGACTTTTGATAAATGAAATTCCGTGTTTACGTCAATCATCCAATCTCACTAATGCACTGAGATGTATACGTAAGTTTTTTCTCAAATCTATGCGAAATGATCAACAGTAAAATATAGAAGAACAAACTTTTCAACAAACAAACGCTTGAGAAACTTTTCGTGAACAATTAATAATATTTAAGTACAAAAAAGATAGAAAATTATAAAATTCCAATTTGAATTTGAAAGTTGAACTTGAACTTGAAACGAATCTATTTTATGAACAATATTAATAATAAAAAGTTATTTTGTTAAACTCTGCTTGCTCAAACAATGATCAGTCAAACAATAATTATTTTGCAGTTTGTCTTGATTCTTTGTGATCTATATAAAGCTGATAAATTAATATGACTTTTTCCTTTACCATAATTCCAGCTTATAAAGCATTCCACATCGTGTACATGAACTATGAGCTCTAAATGACTAAAGATCCTGAAACGCAAAAGTATAATCGAGCCTTGAGCTGCTATGAAACTAGACAGAGGAATGCAATTCGCCTAAGTGCTAATCAGTCGAGCTCGAGTCATCGAAGTTGTAACACGTGCTTTCCGAAGTGCTCATCCATTTCATTTCCTCGATTGTAAAGAGTCTTAATTTTGAATTTTACGACATACACAAGGTAAAATACTTAAACATTCTATTTAGTAATAAAATTTGCCGATTGAAAACAAATTGGCATGAATTTATACTCGAAAATGTAAAATGTATTATAATCCTGAAAAAAGCATTGGTAAGCACCTTCATTATAGAGATACATTTTAATTACGGAAACCCGCAAATTCAATTATCGGCTGTTCATTTATTAATTAAAAACAGTGAAAATATTATTCGGTATTCCTGCATTTGTGTTAAAATACGGAAATTTAGCACCTGCATTTTTAACGAATTTCATAATTACATGATTAGAGATTGCAGCTTAAATTCTCAATATCTGGGAATGATATCTTGATATGATATCTTTGCTGGTAATCTTGATTTGAATCCTTAATGCTTCGCATAAAGGAGATTTTAATAGATAACATCTTCATATTTTACATCTTTTTATCTCAATGAAACTCAGCGGAAGTGCGAGATCGTCTTGAGTTAATGTCAAAGTTTATAAGATTATATAGTACCTTGTGGTATGATTTATTGTATGATGCTTAAACTTCTTTAATTAATATGTGATTCTTTAGATATGCATCTCCAGCAAGGTGCTAAAGATCAGCTATTGAATAGTCATTAATCAGTCATCACTCAGTCATCACTTTCAAATCGTTTCTCACATTCACATTTATTTAAATTTCGTGAATAAAAAATCATTTAAGAGCACATATATTATAAATTTTTATTAAATTGTTAAAGTAGAATCATATAATTGTCTACCGATACTCAATCTTCTTTGTTTCATACGGAATCAAATATTATGTAGCAACAAAAGCCAAAAATGCAACAATATCTCTTGTTTTCACATAAATTTCTTGAAATGTGAAAAATCCAGGAAAGTCTCTAAAAATACCTAGATACCTCTTGAAGTTTTTGAATAATTAAAATCTCTAAAATAATTAGAAATATCATCAAATTTCACGGAATCCTTAGAAATTCAACAAATTTTTTTTAAAAATCAGAAAATTTGTTTTGAAATCCCTCAATAAAATTCCAAGATAAACTTTAAAATCCTTTAAATTCCATAAAATATTTTAAGTAACAATAATTAGTCGAAATCCATTGAAATTCGTGAAAATCTCTTAAAATTTCTATAAACTTGAAATTCTTTAAAATTCTACGAGAACTGAGAATCAGTCAAAAGTCACTGAAATTTTCAGTAATCGTCACTAAAATACTAAAAATTTCAGTGACTTTTCACTGATTTCCAGTAGATTATTCACTAATTAAAATCGTGAGAAAAGAGTCACTGAAAATCAGTGGAATTTGACTGGTAATCAGTTAAATTTCACTGATTCAAGTTTAGAGAGCAGAAAAACATATAAATTCCATTAAAATCACACAGAAAAAAAAAGTTTTAAATTAAGCCCGAAAGGACTAGTTTGTGTTACATTTTAAGCCAGTTTTTAGGCTTAAATTTAGTTTTAAGCTCAAAAACTGGCTTAAAATGTAACATAAACTAGTCCTGTCCGGCTTAATTTATAACTTTTTTTTTTCTGTGCACTTAACATCCCTATGAAGCAACAAAAGCCAAAAGCAACAAATGTCGAAAGTTTCAAAAAGTAATCCAAACCCAATAAAAATGTGTCCGAAATTTGGGTCAGTGTCCGAAGTTAGATGATTGGGTACTCCATGAAATTCTTTTTGAGATTTTTATGAAGAAGAAAGGAACATGCGGGGACGTCGTTTCCTTGCAATTGAAAAGTCCTTCTTAAACTTTTTCCAATGCAGGTCAATAAAATATCGAGTAAATACGCCCTTGGTTGCAAACGGCCATTAATTTAGTGGAGCGGACTTGGACTAAGAGAAGCTTCTCGTATTTCCGATACTAAACCTTTACCCACCTTTACCGCTCAAGTTAGGTTCGATTTCGTAGGTACCTAACCCCGTTTTCTCTCAATTCAGTACTCACGTCGCTGGACGAGTATCGGTATCGTCAATCGAACGAATCCTACTTGCTCTTGAATATGCATGAACTCTACCTAGAACCCCTTCACAAACTGACCTCTACGGTCTCTGAAATTTACAGTATATATATATGTCTCTAAGCTGCAGGGAAACCTTCTACCTTTACTGAATCGGTAATTAAAATGTTAGGTGTAAATATGTATCCTTTTGAAATTTTAACACAAGTGTCAATGTTTAATTCCTACTCTGGAAAAAGAAAAATTTTTAATTAACCCTTACTTGCCACACCTTCGCGGAGTAAAAAACGTTTGCCAAATTGGGGTGTCGGCCATCCCAGCCATAAAATCTGTAATAAAAAATTAACGATTGGATATTTTGCTTTGACAATTTGTTTGTCTCGAACACTGAGAAAAAAATACTCGGAAATCAATAAATATACTTTTGAATCAATAAATCTCTTTCAAAAGCAGATATTTTATTGATTCAAATGAATTTTTAATGAAAGAAGAATTAATCATTTCATATACATTTGAATCAATAAAATATCTGCTTTTGGAAAAGATTTCCGAGTATTTTTTTCTCAGTGAAGTATTGATAAATATTGATTTAAAGTGATTTCCTTCACGTCGATACTTTAAATTAAGAGAAAAAAAAGACTGGGGTGTAATCCACCCCAGTGTGGCAAGCAAGGGTTAAAAGCCAGTGGAAAGGAGCGAAAAAAGAAAAAAATGTATCAACTTTTCTTAATTTATAGGTATAGTGTTGCATTTTATGTTCGTAATTTGTATTGTAATATATTATTAAAAAATCAGTGAAAGATGAAATATTTGTCTCAATATTGTATGACATATGAAAGCAATTTTAAAAAATTTTTTAAATTTACCATTTTTATAGGATTTCTACGTAAAACCACGAGTGATAAAGTATGTAAATTTACATCTAGATGCGACTATGCATACAGCAGGAAATTCACTACTGAAAATTCTATTTATGGAATATCATCTACCCTTCCTTATTTTATTGATCTTTATTGAACAAGAATGTCACTGCAAATTAGTAATAAGTTAAAAAACTTTGACTTGAAGTTTATTTCAAAGTCAATTTGAGGTAGTAGAAGCATAAAAATCCCAGGGGTGCCACAGCAAGTATACGAAAGTTTATTAGTCCCCTGTCGTTCTTATTGGAGGTAGATGCGCAATGTGTGTGTACTGTGTACAACATGTCCTGAGAGAATTTGGCAAACAGTATATGAAATTCGTGTATAGTTGCAACCAGAGATTATAATTAGTTCGTTTTTTAGGATTTTACACTTTTAACACTTTCGGTTGGAAGTCTTTTCAGAAATTTTCTTCTTAGAGGAAACTATGCCCTCTTTATAACTTTTATACTCTTTTTCTCCACTTACTTTGGTTCATGGAAACACTTACTTCTGACGATCGACTCTAGGTGTAAAAATAGCATATCTTTAGACTCAGAATCGTTTCAAAAGTTGTAAAAGAATATTACTGCAATATACCACCATACGAGGCAAACATATTCTGAGCAGAAAATGTTGCGTAGAATGGGTCCTGCATCTATTAAGGGCGAAAGAATTTGCATTTCGAGGAGTAATATTCGAGAAAGTAAAGAGTAACATGTATATTTAAATCGCAGTATTCGATAGAAAAAGGGGTTTCAAAAAGATGCAGAAGAGTTTAATGATTAACAAGAAATTTCACAGGATTTGTAGTGATTTTCTGGAGCTTTAAAGGATTATAAGAGAACTAAAAAGATTTGAAGGATTTTAAGAGATTTTAAAGAATTTCAAGATATTTTAAGGGCGTTGGACCCAAATGTTAAACTCAAAATTCAATTCTCCATTTTACTCAACGAAAATTATATATAAATATTTTTTCGCTCTGTAGCGCTAATCTTTTTCCAAATATAAGACTGCGTACAGAGCGAAAAAAATTTTTATTTTGATACTTTTTGCATAAAACGACGATTTCAAAATTTGACTTCGAAATTCAATATTTTCATTTTACATTGTACTGAAGTTTCAGACGTCTCTTCGGACGATTTTTTGTTTTCAATTTGCCGAATTTGAAAACAATCTTCAGATTATTTTCATTGTATGACATTTGTTGTGATTTAAGTAATTTTAATGGATTTCATGATATTTTGTGGAATTTTATTATAAGAATGTAATGTGATGAAAATTTGAAGGATTTCAAGGGATTTTACGACATTTCATTGGATTTTCAGATATTTTAAGCGACTTAATGAGATTTCATGGGATTTTGACTAATTTAAAAAAATTTTACGAAATTCAAAGGAATTTTATGAAACTTATTGAGGTTCCTGAAATTAGACAAAGAATTACAATTTCTTATAATTCAAAAATTAAAAATTCTAATTTATTTTGCATACTTCTGATTTTAAAATCCTTTGTTTTGTTAAAAAATTGTTTCTTGTTTCATATTTTCGGTCTTAACTGGTGTTTTAATTTTAATTTATAAAATTTTGTTGTTGTTGTTTATTCTAAAATGGCATCAGTAAATAAAAAAAACGGTTTCTGTACCTTGGTTTCTATGTTTTGGACATTATAAACAAGAAAATGGAATCCAAAAAATTCGTCAGAAAAGACGTCTGAAACTTCAGTCTAATACATTTTACTTAAAAAAGTTTTGAATTATATATTTTTTCGCTCTGTACGTTGAGTAAAATGTAGAAATCGATGTAATTTTAAGAAATTTTAATTCAATTATGTGAAACTTTCTTTTGTGGATGTTATTTAACTTGAATTTAATTCTCGTTATAATTATACATGTAAAAGAACTACACAAAGAGTTTTTAGATTATAAACAGTGAAAACTGTTTCCTCTTTCAATAAATGTAGAAATTGCATGAATCACATAAACTGTAATCTTTGATTTGTGACGTTTTTATCTTTGCAATTTATTCTCGGGGATTAATTAAAACTACTTTTACGTGACATAACAACAGAAATGCAAATATTTTTCGTAGTATCTGATATATTTACATAAATCAATAAACATCCGAGTTTCATTATTACAATGAAATATTTCATGCCTTATTGATCTAAATCAGTAAAAATTCAAACGATTTATGGAATACATAATCTTGTGAGCTAGTGCACTCATAGGATTTCATATACGCGTTGCGGATTGCATAATCATAACTTTTTCCCTGGTTTCCTATTAAATTTTGCATCTAGTCGAGAGGTGAGTATTATGCGCTGATTTGAAATATTAACCTGACAAACTAGGGTGTTATGAATGCAGCTTGAATGACTCATAAATATTTTCTCTTAATGCTGTAAATCAAAGGGAAATCATGGGAAGTATTATATAGTGGGATGAATCCAATGGGAAATCATGTATAAAACGTTAATGGGATTGTCGCCTTCGGCATGATCAGATACGTGGAACTGTGTTAACGAAGTCATTATTTATATGTTATCAGCTCAGAATATTTTAAATAAAATTTCAGCTTGCCGATAATTCAGTTTTGATACCATTCACTTATTTTTTCCTACAAAATAGCAAACAGTATTCTATATAAGCGGATTAGATATTTACAATGTTCATAATAATGCTGGAAAACAATATAATATTAGTTCAGGGTGAATATTTAATTTTCCTTGTAGTTCGTGTACTGAACAGAGAAAATTTGAATATCCTGTTCGGAGAATAATTCAACACAATTGGGTAGCTTCTGGAGGATGGAAACGTGAAGTTTATGTTAATAAATCAATTTTTATTCGGAAATAGAATATATAATATCGGATTTTAACATTATTGATAAGCTGGATTTGACAAACATGTTTTATTTTACTATAACTGGCAAACCGATAAAATGTAAGCAATAATACTGGGTGAAATTTATTGATTAATCGATTTTCTTTATGTATAATTTCACAGAAAAAGGCTCCTATTAAAAATATTTTTATTTTGAACTCAGTGTTCCCAGCTTTGTATATTCTCTAAAATTCATTTCATAGGAAATCCGCAGCTTTAAAGCTGGGCGGATATTGAAAAATATGTAGATTGCTTTAACACAAAGCTGTGTTTTTGAAATTATAATTTTATTCGGGTAACTTCTTGAATAAAATTAGTTTTCAAATAATTAAATCTTAATGAATTTCGAGGAGAAGACTTGTTATATTAGTTGCTAAATGGCAAGGAACAAAAATTTTATTGAAGATTACATTCCTTAATTTAACGAATAAATGAACTTTTTCATAAAAATTATTTTCAAAAATTAACTTTTTATTATTTCTCAATGTTTTTTGGTAGTAAAAAAATGTTTATGTGTAATTCGACTACAGAATTAGTGTAAATAAAGCATTCAAATTACAAAAATTCAGAAAAGGTTTGCTTCATTCTTTAATTTATTTATAAGAATTAAAAAACTCAAGGCTTTTTGTGAAAATAGCGAATTCCATTCAGAGAGAGTGAGTTTACTGATTCTATATGTTTTTGACAAATAACAATCAATGGAGCAAGACTGCGAATGAAAATATACAAAATTTTACATTTTTATTAATTTTCAACTTAAATAACATGTTTAATAAATTTTTTATTAATAATCTTCTATTATCAGTATCATAAAAATTTAATAAGCTGCAATTTAAACAAAGAAACTTGCAAATCGATTAAGAAACACGACGTCTGGAACATTATATTTTTTCCGTCATAAGACAGTAGTAAAGGCCGAGTGCGGTCAGACATTATGTCGTGAACGTTTAGCTTTCTCTACTGATGCGCTGCCGAACCTGGCACAGAATGCACTACTTACTGATCAGAAATTTCTCATTTCTCTGTAAAATTGTCTACAGTCCGTAATTATTAACGGATTTGGAGTTTTTTTTCTTTAATATTAAGGATTGTAAAAAAATTGCATAAATCATCATCAAGGTGGATGAACATTATTATTTCCTGCCCCTCCATTTTGAGACTGTAAACTTAATTCTGTAAGAAGAAAATGTTAATTTGAAAAAGAAAAGTACAAAAAAAAATGACAGAAAAAAAAAATAATATTTTGTATCTTATATTAGACTTACGAATGAAACTGAAGAGAACCGTAAAGGTTCGAGGAATAGAGTCCCAATAACGACTTTCATTTTTTATGAAATCTGAATACTAACTAAGATTCGATAATACAAAGATAAAATTAATTTATCACCTCGTAAATCCTCATAAAATAATAAAAGTTTTTTAATTCATATATAGATTACGTATCTTTATTTATGAGAGACACATAATCATTTTGGTCTTTCTTAAATTAATCTTGAGTTTTAAAAGACACCAACAATACACATTTTTCTTATGGTTTAACTTTAAATCATAAGAAATTTGTATTATACCATAAAAAATGTGTATTCTACAAACTTTAAATATTCCTTTATAGTAAATTAAAATATATTTTTACCTATCATTTACTTGAAAATAATGCGAGCTAGTTATTTGTTAATTATACATTTTAAAAAATTGTTTAAGAATAAAAAGAAAATTTATGGCAGTATTTTTGTTACCAATCTGAAAAAATTTAGATAGAAGCGTTCACAAAATTCAAAAACTCACTTTGTTTGGATACGTAATTATCCATGATTAAAGTTTTTATTCAAGTGATACATAAATTTTTAATAATGTAAATAATATACGAACTTAATGAGATCTACGCGGGCCAATTGTGACTTCAGTATTACCCTGCCTTACATGTGCAACTTGAGTATGACGATCATAGAGTATAGAAATCGGTTCAGGTCCATGTGATCTATAACTCAATCCATTTGGCAATGGTATATGCATACCAGCTGGTATATTTTCCATAATTAGTGAAGCATCCTCTTCAAAATTACCACGAAATACTGTTAGTGGACGAGGTTGATGAACATTATTTTCTGCCCCTTCATTTTGAGAAGGTGGACGAATATTATTTATTGACCATACATTTTGAGAAGGTGGACGAACATTATTTCCTGACCCTCCATTTTGAGACTGTGAACTTAATTCTATAAGAAGAAAATGGAAATTTTGAGGTACTTTCCTAATTATTTATGTTAATAATATTATCTTGCATTAGACTTACGAATGGAACTGAAGAGAACCATAAAGGAGAGGAGTAGACCAATAACAAGCTTCATTTTTTTCGAAATCTGATAACTGACTGCTGAGTTTTCGTGACTGAGAAACCGGAATATATATTCACTGTTTTATATACCAACCAAGATTCGATATCACAACGTTATGTTTAAGTAGAAGGCTTAAAATTATTACCTTTTATTTCCTCATATAACAATAAAATATTTTAATTCATAACGTGACTCTGTTTGTGAGAGATAGATAATCATTTTTGGTATGAAAGTTTTCTTTTGTAAAAAGCATGAGACCTAAAATTTCATTGCACTATTTATAGTTGTATTATCTTCTAAAATTATCAATGAAAATATTTATAAATGTCTACATCAATACTTTAGCTAGGAGTTATTCAAGTAATACGTGGAATTACCAAAGTATTGCGTAAGGTGATTTTCGTCTGTAATAAAGATGACAATAAAACAGCCGTACTGATTTAAACAAACGAAAAACTTCTTACATAATACTTGATAGCGCCTTATATAGGCCATCATACATAAAAGAAATATTAAGTACACTCGACTTTCCGGATGATGAAAATCTCTCAATGATGAACAGCATTTTTCCCAACTAGCACTTGTTAACCACTGCGCATGCGTTGCGCTCGGCATCTGATTTTGTATTCCACAGAAAACCTAATTAACTGTAAACTATTTTGAAAAGTTAGTTCAAGATTCATCCTACTGTGTGGTAAATGCATTGTCCATTCAACACGAGCACATCCTAATCCTAATGTACTACATACCAGATCCTTGTGCTCACAAGTGTATTATTGCAGGGTCATACAGTACGTAAAGTTCGGTCCACTTTATACCCCGCCCTATTGAGCTTAAACTCCTCTGCGACGGTGAAAAGAAGTGAGATCACTTTTGGTTTTCCGATCGAATTCACAATTTAATAAATTACTCTGCAGCCATTGTTGCAGAATCGGTCTAGACTTTTAGAATATAAATTTACAATCTATTCTAAAAAGATCATTGAGTCGCGAAGTCGAAATATCGTAACGCCTATTCCGCACTCCTGATTCGTCGTGTAAGTATCGATAGTGATTTTCGACAATCGATACTTGCCGAATCGTAACTTCCGCGTAAATTAAATTTGAAAGTTTGAATTTGAAATTTTGAATTTGGTTTCGTTAATAATCATTTTGTCACGAGTCTAAACTTGAACTACATTGAAAATCTGGGAATTTTATGGAATTTTTAAAGATTTCATGAAAGATAATCGGATTCTAAATGCTATCGTAGAATTTTAAAGAATTTCAAGAAGTTTCTGGGAAGTTTTAGAATTTTTCATGACTCTGATTAGATTTCAATCGTACTTCAAGGTACTTTTATAATTTTAAAATATGTATGTTGTGGGATTTAAATAAGGAATTTTAAACTTTATAGGGTATTTTATTGAGAAATTTCAAAAGATTTTTATAATTTTTAAAAGATTATGGAGAATTTACAAAGATTTCGAATTTTTTGTAAAATTTTAAGAGATTTTAAAATCTTTATAAGAGTTTTATGAGGTCTTAAGG